>JAWPHD010013662.1:0-66655 GCA_037043455.1 Cyrtodaria siliqua | reverse complement strand
TCCGAGTATTAACTTTCTTACCCCATCCAACCCCTTCTCCAAGAAGCGAAACGGGGTTGGCTGGGGTATGAAATAAAACCTTAATTTCAGCATAGATAGTTCGAATATTGTAAAACTAAAACATTTAATAGTTAATTGTAAACATCATTTTCAGCTTTAACAATGTTTTTAAACGCGTTTTAATTGTCAAAATATCCGTTATAAATTCCTGCTAACGTAAGCTTCCCCATCGCTTAATGGAATTAAAGCGGGACTACGCAAGTGCACCACGCATCTTTGCGCATCCCACTCGGCTTCGTGCAGATTTGTAGGCCAGTAGTATCTTCATTCCTATTGGGATGACCTTTTTGGTGTAGGTGATTGTTATTATTGCTTGGAATTCTCTTGTTATATTGGTTCGTGTTAAGGATCTATTTCTAGACTAGTGAATTTGCGGGGGAGAGAAATTGTGTAGGTAACTGTAAATCCCTGTTCAGACATACAATTACATGAGAAGATATGTGAGTAATCAATGATGAAGCACGTGCAAATTAAACTGCTGTATGAACGAACAAACATATTTAAAATAAAGCAGATTTTTCATATAGTGGTGTTGTTTTTTTTTGTTCTGAAAACATTCTTGAATTATCAACCAAAGTCTTTGTTTTTCGGGAAACCGGTCCTTACTCCCAACGCTAAATAATCATTGAAAAGGCGTGGCAATCTTGCTTATTTACTGCTAAACATGCTACCGATTAGCTCAGTAGCTAAACTGAGGGACGAGCAAAGTTTTCTCTAATAAGCAATAAGCACTGGTATATTGAACAGTATCTAGGTACACAAGTATATAATACTTCATACTATACCTATATGCCAGACCAATTAGGAGCAATATTAAACAAGTAAGCTGTACTAAAATATAAAACTTCGTTAATAATTCAATTGTTTTCTTATGAAAAGCTCACCAGAAACACAACTAATGAAATACATGCTATTATGTTTGGTTTCATACACAAGCTGTATTGGATGGGCCTCATCAACTGAAACAAAATTGAATACCGAATTTTCTCATGAAATTGTATAACTAACAGCGATTTACAGGTACCTATACACTTTTCTCTCTCATCCCCCCACATCCCCACCAACCCCCACCCCAAATTACAATAAGCTGGAAATAGGTGCTTAGAAATAAAGGATATACCAAGGCGTATCTTTCTTATTACGTAATACTGCATGCATCATTCCGCATTACTGACAACTTCTAGTTGATAATAAATGACGATAGTAAATCCATATGGATTCAAACACTCTCTGTTAAAGTCATCACGAGAGCTTAACATATCTATTTTGGTCTTACACAAAGTAGGCGAAAGGTGATAACATGTTTCAAAAATATTTATATGTCACAGTAAAAACATCTAGCAACAGCTGTTTATGAAGCAAATGCAACACCTCTGGCTTAAAGACGCGAGTATTGTATTATTACATAGAGAGAAAAAGAAGCATATTTATCACAATAACATGTGGTGTGGGAGTGTAATAACACCATTCAGTATTTTCGATATATCCACTAGTGGTATAAGACATAAACGTTACATGACGTCATGGACGTCACGTTTAATGTACGTTTTCTGACGTAAATGTTGATGTTATAAGTTATATATATTAAATAGAATCTAACATTCATTCTCATTCATTATTGAATTTATTAAACTCGTTAGCAAAAATGATATAAGGCTCGGCAAGAGCCTGGCACTATATCTCATTTTGCCAACTCGTTCAATAATTCAATAATGACATGCGTATACGCATGTAAGATCCTCTATATAAACGTTGAACTGGAAATGTAGTATTTAAGGGCCACAGTCAACCAAAACACGCATTGAAACAAACAACAAACTACAAAGGATGAATACGCGTCAATGCACGTGCCATCACGAACATGTACTTTGCTTAAGTTATAAAAGCTCCATCAACGTAAAGCAGCAGTTTATATTCAGAGTCATTTCATGTGCCAATTTAGATTACAACAGATACGTCATGATCTTAGTACCGGTAAAACGATAACCATAGACCTAACACCGACAACGATAATCGTGGACCTAGCACCGTCAACGATATCTTGGACCCAACACCGACAATGATAATCGTGACCTAGCCCCGTCACCGATATAAGCTGACAACGATACTCAAGTACATAGCATTAGTAATCATGAACTTAGCATCCGACACCGATAGCCCTGAATATAACATCAGCAACGGTAATTATGAACCTAATATCGACAACGATAGTCATGCACACTAACATCGACAACGATAGTCATGAACCTCAACATCGACAACGATAGACATGGACTTAGCACTGCCAACAATAATCATTGGACCTAGAACTGGCGAAGGATAATCATGGTGTAGCACCAGCAATGATAGTCATGGATTTAAAACCATCAACGATTAATAAAATACCTAGCACCGGCAACAACAACCATGTAAGGTGGATCTAAAAATAATTATTTATTAATCTAAGCTTTCGCTTCATTTATCAGATTTGACTAATTGACAAAGGGACACTCTCCGTAACGTAGCCAGATATTAAAGCGTAGCCAAATAAATGTCTGATTTCTATCTCAGTGAAATGTATGTATGAAAACAATGAGCAAGAGACCCAGATAAGTCGGTAGTAATACATCGAGTCTGATTAAACAAACACGTTTGATTTATTATTTGTAAACAATGTGGGCCGTTCACGACATCCATTAGTGCAGCAGCCTTTTCTATACAGTCTATCTTAAATAATACAGCTGTCCCGTTCAGCTTAGTTTGGAGCGAGGTCGACTTTTGCGATGTTTAACTATTATTATCCGCGAGTGTATTTTAGAGTGGGTTACGAGTCTCAAGCCCTCAAAGCGGTTCTTCTCTTTTTTCGTAAATTCCGTCAAACAATCTTGGTTTTATTTAGTAAATATTCAATAACGGTTGTTGTGTTATGTTTGTTAACGTAATTATGTTGTGTTCATAAGCTAAAAGTTACGGACATTGTCCGTTTAAGTACTTATTGGAATGCGTTAGTTGTCTTGTAATTTGGGGTCTAACAAGTGATGCGAAAATACTTTCTTATTAACTATCAGAACAATTATGTTAAATTGAACAATTCTGTTGTATTTTTTCATCTTTCGTTGTTTTCAATTTGTTTTTTGTTTGTTTCTTGATTTTTAATTTCTGTGTTCATAGCCTATGGTTTACTCCAAGACTCCATTCCATGTTTTACAGTCTAGACAATAGAATACGGTGGAGAAGTAATTCTCCAGAAGTAAAAGAACCCGGTTGATAGATAATCCATCAAATGGTTCATAGCTCAGCTAATATTCATTTGTACAACTGTATGTCTGTTTTTGATATTAACTATTTTTCCATTTTGGAACGTTGTCAGTGTTTAACTCGGTCAAGCATGCGTGACCTACTTAAGGACAGAACAATTGTTTTTGTACTTTATACCCGAATGTAAAAGTCAGACAGGTACTATATCTTCCAGTCAAACGTCCGACTGCTGCGCTCTTTCGAATTTTGAAAATATTTTTTTGTGTGATACGTCTACTTACGTCGGGAAAAAGTTTAGCAAGTTTTTTTAGATGAAATAATACTGTATACAAGATATACTGACAGTTTTGGGACTTTACGGGCTTGACTCCCACCTACGTTCATTTATTCGTTACGTCATTATAGATTGTTCGACTGTTATTGATTTTTGTTTAATAAAATATTGTGTCCTATGGCAGTAGTTTTTTAATTTTACAACGCAAAAATGTATTATTTGCAGGGATGCAAACAGAAAACTTACTAAACTGTTTTCCCTCAGTATATATGTGTGTGCATTGCCTTGTCTTTTAAGACTGCAGGTGACAGGTCGTTAAAATAACTCGTTTTCCCATTTTTATATAGTAAACTAAATAAAACTACGGATTGCATCCAAGCTGCATTTGGACATATACTCTAGCACGTTTAATACTCCGATCATGGTCAGCAGAACGTCCAATAACGCTACTCTACAAGGGGATGAACGAAACACCTAACCTGTTGATTAGAATGGAATATTTACGGACCACCGTTTATATTTACGGAAATACTGTGTGTAAGACACGTGTTTACTTATCACTTATCTATTGCAGTCGGTTAATGTTTGTTGGAGAATATAAGATTTACACTATTTTGTTATTTCTTCGTTATCTTTGTTTTTCTCTTTTTTTCGTCCATTCATTTGTGATCGTGTTCTGTCTCATCTCACTCCTAAGTTATCTTTTC
This sequence comes from Cyrtodaria siliqua, assembly GCA_037043455.1. Lineage (NCBI taxonomy): Eukaryota > Metazoa > Mollusca > Bivalvia > Adapedonta > Hiatellidae > Cyrtodaria > Cyrtodaria siliqua. The sequence continues at coordinate 62,377 of JAWPHD010013662.1, read as the reverse complement.
ATAATAACCTGTTGTGATGTGTTAACGGGACGAAACACCCCATTTCATTTCAGTATCTGTTTCTGATCTATGTTTTTACTAGTTTTCATTCTTTCCTTTTTTTCTCTCTATTAGTTCTCTTCTTTCCTATTTCACAAGGTGTATACATACAAAAACGCTTTGTTGGTGATGGATATTCATATCTATTTAGATAAGGTCTAGCACGCTCATTTGCGATGTTATTCTGAATGACGTATGTGTCTGTAGCTCGTGCCATGACAGTGTTCAAATTCGTTTACGCGAGTTTCCTGTAGTTTTTATGTAATATTTGTACCATAGCTCTAATGGTTTTCCTTCTGTTTGTTTGTCTTATTATTAACTATATTCATAAACCTGAAGGTCGTAAGTCTAAACCGTGCTATAACTGCAGGTATACTATTCAGCCGTGCTATAAATGACAGATTCGGCAGTTATTACCGATGGTCGTCTACCCAATTTACACGCGCGTAGTTGTAACTGTAGTTGACAACAACCTGTCAATCAAAATATCAATTACCGGCATTGAATGGCTATGATACAAAACATTTATAGCATATTTTTCTCGTATGCGATGTTATACTGCACTCTCGGACTGCGGCCCCTCGAGAAGCAGTATAAATCGCATATACTCGAAAAATTATGCTCGAAAAAGTATGCTATAAGTTGCTATATAATATTACTTATAGCATACTTTTTCGAGCATAATTTTTCGAGTATGTATAGGGATAGCAGCATGAGTTTTAGCACAGTGTACGGGGAGATAATGCACTGAGTGTTAGCGAGTGCATTATCGTCCGTACACGTGCAAGACTCATGCTCTATCGTATTTAAACCTCAATAACTGAACATATGCTGTGTATATCTCGGGTATTACACGATGCATAGTGTGTATTTAGGCTATTGTGGTTATAAAAACCCAGATGTAGTTTTCCTATAACTAGAAGATTAAGTTTTCCTGTAAGAGTGCCGCACACTACTTAAGCTAACGCAAGTTTCAGATTCATATTATGCCATAAACCAATTGAAATTGATGTTTGTACAATATTATGCCCAAAATCAATTAACAGAATCTGTAGAGTGATTACTAGATTGAATTACGTTTACCTAATTCACACTAATTAAGTGTAAAATAAACCTATAACAAGATACATATAACTCCCACAAACTAATTTTTTAAAATTAATTGCGACAATACTTTCACGGAACCATATGTGGCTGATACATTCTATTCGAAATGCCATTACATGAATCAACGGAGAATTGCTGAAAATTTCCAAAAGACCAGAATGCGCTCTGATCACGAATTATTTGCATTGCATTGGATTAGATTCTAAATTGGATTTTATAGTCGCACCAACAGCTAAGGTTACTATTGCGACTTTTCCAGTTTCCCATTATTAAAGGAAGACCCCAGGCGGGCACCTGCATCTGCAGTGTAAAAGACAGATGATTCAGAGAATCAGTGTTGATATAGGTTTCATTCAAAGTGTTTGCACCGAAGACACCACATATGCAGCTAGATATTGCATGAATTTTGTATTTTCCCTGTAGGGGTCACATAAACAGTGAACTTATGTATTTTATTGTTTTAAATTTCTGGTCTTGGCTATACTGGATATATTGAAACCAACAAGCAAGGTCTGCTGTCCCAGCTTGGAAGCTCACATGTTGGAAAACGTCTGTACAGTAACCCTATGGGAAAGTGAGACACATTAAGCGGCAGTACAAACTTATTTAACTTACATCTAATGTCAACGTTACAACAATTACTTAGAAAGCCAACGTCATCTGAACATTTCAGTTCCTTTGTAGTAATTCAGTGTTATATACTAGTAAGTTAATACTAATATTACTTACATATGTATAGTGCGAATCAATGAAAGTGAGTACTGACGCATATTCGATATACTGAACAAAATATCTAAGTACTCAACTTTTGTATCTTAACTTATTTTCTTATCTTTAAATATATTTTAGAGAAATGATATATGATAAGTATTTTGTTTTGGACACATAGTGTTTGTAAAACATTATTTTTTGTTTAAATTCGTTACATCTTTTGAGAGTTACCCTCACTTTATATGAAAACACTGAAATGTAAAAAAAATAACCCATTATCGCAGATCTTTCCGTCTAATAAAAATATGAAATATGAATAATCTTAAATTACCTCCCTTTAAAAATTTCTTTTGCAAACGCATTTGAGTGGTAATGCTAGTAAAAACATGATGTCAAAATAATTTTAACTGGCATATTTTCAGAATTAGAGGAACATCGAAAGCTTCACATAATTCGAGAGTACTTAATAAGATCCTATAATACCCAGTTGTATAAGTGTTATACTTTATTTCTAAGAAAACACATTGACTTAACAGTTTTAAAATATGTTCATGAAGTCAGAGCAGACGATTTTGCAGTTTAACCGTATCTCTAATCAAGCTCAAAATACACAAAACAATGAGAATATTATTGACATATACTCTTAGGTTGGTACTTAGTGTACTGTATAGTGTGCCTTCTACTAGAGCGTGAAGAAATGGAAAAAGCCATTAATCATCAATGGAGAACAAAAACACATGTTTTGCAAAACACTTTTTAAAAGCTTGATGTTTAGACAGATGATACGGAACGTCGTCGGGCGTGTTACATGATCTTATCTGGGATGTAGCGGGTATGTATAAATCACCTAGATGGTAATTCGGATATTGCTAGTCAATGACACGTCAGTAGTATCCTAAGACCATACGCGTGTTATATTTACTTTGCTCTGTAAAAGTATATGCATATTTGTTTTGTTTGATAAAACAATCAGTGGGTTCGTGTGTAGGTTCGTGAAATAATTTCGTGAAATATTATTTTATATGATTAAGTAAATGTTGTTTCTGCCTTACGTTTGCTGGAAGGAATTAAACGTGTTCTATGGTTTAAACTACGCCAAAATGTTTTCTAGAAACATTATCCGTAGAGTAAGTCCCTTATTCCTCGTTCATCTTTCAGTGTTCCTTGTGGCACTGAGTTATACTTATTTGGCCATTTTTCATAATGGTTTAGTCCTTGTTCGTGCCTGTACTATTGACATCTTACATATTGAATTCTGCTCAAACCCGGGGCTAGAGGGCGTGAACGTAGAGCAAGCACTTCTCACTACCGTTCAATTCAAACCGAGACTGCAATATGTTTTATATTTGTCGTGTTCGGCAATTTCCAAATGTCTTATTTCATACTCTTTATATATCACAGTAGCGTTACCTGTTCAGTGTGGTGGCGGTAAAACGTCTCCCCGTGCTTGCAATCAGAACTGTTATTCATTCCAATATTTTGACTTTTCTCAAATACTTTTGTTTTCTTACTTGAATTTCGAATAGGTGGTTCCGCTACTCCAGGCCTTTAAGTAGTGTTAATCACACGTATGATGTGTTACATGCTTTTACATTTAGTATCTTGACTTTTAACCTGTAATACGAAGGCTTCATAACCTCTGCTCCCAACTAAATTACATTTTGTTTATTTCGCCCACTGTTTTCTCGGTTAGCTGGCAAAGCATTTTGTTAGGAACCGGTACCAAAGCGCCTGGCCCGTGGAATGGTAAGAAAATACCTTCCTTGAAAGTCCATACTCTCCATCATATGCATCCATCTTCGGGATGGCTCACATTTCTGTACTATTGACATTTTAAATATTGGGGTCAGCTCAGCTTAGGGCTAGAGGGCGTGAACGTAGCAAGGACTTTTCACTACCCTTCATGAACAGTCTCAATCAATCGAGACTGCACTATTTTTTATATTTATCGTTTTCGGCAATTCTCCAATTTTTTCCTTTCATACTCTATGTTAATTAGTTCGCATGAGATGGGGCACATGTTCTATCATTCCTTATGTCTTCTTTATCATTAGGTTGTCCTTGATCATCACGCATTGTCATGAATTGTGTGTCCTTGTTCATTATTGCTTAGTTCTTGTTGATCATTCCTTGTCCTTGTCATCATTTATATGTTCTTTTGTATCATTCATCATTTCTCGGTCCTTGTTTGAGCATTACTTGTCCATGATCAGTATTTTCTCGTCCTTGATCAGTATTCCTTGGTTTTTCGTCATCATTCCTTTGTCCTTGCAAATGGGTTGTAAGGAATATTCCAACATCTTGTGTTCTGTGGAGATGTGGTTTATTAACTACGGACATTAAAGGGGGTCTGACGATTGCCTGACCACTGTGATTGACCTCTACTGTTAGTCACTAGGTTTCATTTATTTCTTGTGCGAGGTTGTGTACACATACAATGCATGTTAAGCAACCAGTAGACCTTATTGCCTACTGACCATTCAAAGTATACCCTGTAAAAAAAGTTTTATACCATGGCAGTGTTCGAACCCGTACAATGATCGCTGAACCATGACATTCGAGCATAACCCTTATTATCTCAGTTGATAATTCACAATAGATCAACAATCAACAATAATTATCGTTTACAATGAAATTTTGCGAAAAAATAATAATCTTTTTATTGGTTACTCAAATGTGTCCGTAAATGTTACTTTTTATGGACTTTGCAACATTTTTACAGACCCTTTGTGTGTTTCGCGATATTTTTTTTAAAATCAAATCTCGTCTGGAATTTAATGTTCTGGTACCAAATTAACCGGGTAGGGTAGACCTCGGTTACTAAAAAATGATACTTAAATTCTGTCCACTAGTTTTAGTTTTTATATGACTTTATATACCTCTGGTCCAAAACTTTGTTATCGAGTATATTGTAACCCTGTCTTCACTACTTGTTGTATTGTGTATATGTCCTTTTTATTGTACATTTATTTGCTCTGTGTTTGTAGTGTAGTGTGGACCTAAGGCGCCATTCGCGTTTGGGTGCTGTGCTTTCTATAGGAACATTTCTCATTTGTGTACTTAACGTCTGCGTTCTTATGCATTTGATGGGTCATGGCTGTTATTATTTAAAAATCAACCCGTTCCAATGCGGTATTCCACTTATGTTTGCGACGCATCAAACTTTACTCGTAAATGTTGTTTATCCATATTACTTTTTGTGCATTTTGATTTCGGTTGGCTATCTGTTCTATCAACTTAGTTTACCTGGTGTATTTAACGACAGAGAATGTTAGTGGCAATGCTTTTATTACAACATAGAAGTATGAAATGCTATTTTCGTTTTTTCCTTTTAGGCAGAAGTATGTTAATGAACATACCTGTGCAAATTTGAAATAAAAGTAGATTGTTTGGCAACAGTTTATAATACTTGTATGCTGCAAACGCAAGTAGAGAGTAAGTAAAATGCTTCCCAAGGCTCACATTGAGGTGATTTTTATCAAGCAATCTTGAAAACATCAAAATATCCTATTCAACTTTGTTGCTACATAATAAATATGCATTTTAAATATGTCACTATGATTCATCCTGGTATATTATACAGATATCTTTCATTCGGATATACCACGTTGTGATTCGCTTTTAGAAATGTAATGAATCAGCACATAATAGAATTTGCAGATATTTGATAATGGCAATTCAAGCTGTTAAGCACATTAACGTCGGGTGTTTAAGATAAACGGATATACTGTTGTGTTTTGCTGGAAACGTATCTTTAAATCTGCTTGTATAGGTCATAGCGATGTGTTTGTAGATTTGAGTTTGAATCTGGACTCGGCAGGATCCTCGTAGATCACACGATATTGATGCGGTTCATATAATGCTGTAAATGGATAGAAACTCAGCTGTCTTTACGTTATTAAAAACCGAGTGGCACTTGAATCATATCTTATAGTATGCAGATAGTGAGCCAACAGAACTCGTAGACATCTCATTGATCGTCTATAGTAAGAACAACGCATACACGTGTGCCATGTTCGTTTTTATTATCATGCAGTTGCTATCTGCAACGCCCAAACAGTATCGCTTGCAGTATTTCCAAAACTGAATTCATGTTACATTTCTTTTAACATTGGAATGCAAGTTCAAGAAAGGTAACATTACGTCGTCCGAGTATTAACTTTCATACCCCATCCAACCCCTTCTCCAAGAAGCAAAAACGGGGTTGGCTGGGGTATGAAATAAAACCTTAATTTCGGCTTTAAAAGTTTGCATATTGTAAAAATTAAACATTTAATAGGTAATTTTAAACAGTTTATCGCATTTGTTTCAGTAAAAAATATAAAAATATTTTAAACGTGTTCTATTGTCAAAATATCTGTTATAAAATGATGTTTATATAAGCTTTCCCATCGCTTAATGGAATTAAGGCTGGACCACGTAATGGTCTTCTTTACTGTTCTATTTCTCGTTGCATTTTGATAATTTTTCAAGTTCATAATTACACATGATAATGTAAACTTCCAAATTTCTCCTTTTATACTTTTTTAGTTTATTTTGAACATGTAAGATTACCTTGTGAAGTACTATTGTAACGTCATGAACAATGGAAAAAATAAACATTGTACACAACGCTAATTCGTAGCATAATCTTAGGTTTTGACCTGGATACTTGAACTGAATTTTAACATTTTACCAGATAATCAGACAGTTCTGATACGTTATGTTGTATTCACGTCGAAAACTTTGATCAACTAATAAAATTAAATCCCTATGAACAAACCACTAACTTAGCTATAGTGTGAGCAGAATTCTTAATTTCTGATAATGTAAACTTGATCAAACTGCACAGTTGGATGGGCACATTAGCACTTTTTTAAGCCCACATCGGCACGTTTGAGGAGCCCATCGACACACATTACGTCCTAATATATGTCATGGCGCATTTTCTAAAAGATGAACGTCGGCGTTTCTACTTGATAAAGCTATTACAACGTTGTTTAGGAGAAGAATTCTATAAGTAGTTTGCTTTCGTTGTAATTGTACAATGTATATTTGAAATGTTGTAAACCATTGAAAAAATAAAATATGTTTAAACCTACGTTGTTTAAATTATCTTTCTTTAATAACAGATATTTACTAAACTGTCAACGTCTGTTGCAAAAGCTTTCGTATACGATACTATACAGTGTGCCTAAAACAGAGTCTGAAACATGGAAACATGGGCGGAAAAAAGCCATTCATCTTCAATGCAAAACAATGCCTGATTTTTAGACATGATTATATACGGAACGTCGTCGGGCGTGTTACATGAACCTATCTAGGATGTAGAGGGGGTGTAAAAGACATCAATCACCTAGACGGTAATTCGGATAGTTCTATGCAATGGTATACTAAGGCACTACAGCTATAATAGATACATGTTGTTCTGTTACAATTTATATGCATTTTTATTAGTTTAAACAAAACATTTAATGGGGCAGACAACCATGGTATAGGTTCATTAAATATTATTTAGTACGATTAATTAATTAACTGCTTTATTTCTGGGTACTTGTTCTGGTACGAATATACAGAGGTATCAAATGCAGATTGATTTATGCCATCATATAGTATTGTGCACCTTACTGTGTCAATGTGTACACCAACGGAAAGTGGGGTCGTGTGTTTGTGTGTATGTGTGTGCTGCTGCTGCTGGTGGTGGGGGATGCAAACACAGGTGAATTATATAAATGTACAAATTGATTACCTAATTCTCGTCCATAGGAGCAAAATATATGTTAATTCCCCAGGATTTAACCTATTATATCCATATCAAATATCCCCATGTTGGTATTAGGTTATGTCTAATTCCCAATGGCGTCCCGTTAGTTTTTCTACAGAACTTGCAATGATTAATACTACATATTATAACAGTTCAAAGCTAATTGTTTCAACATATTAATAACCATCGATTATATTGCACCAATAATATAATTAAAAATATGTTGGAATATTGAAGAAAATTTAAATCTCAGCTTTTTATTTAATTATATGCAAGCAGTTTTAAAGTCAAAATGATACTGTATTAATAAACAAGGGCTCTAGTTTTAATGCTTCATATAAAGTGCCATGTGTACCTTTAAATGTTTACATAGCCATGTAGGCGGTGTCCTAATGTCATCATTTTGAGAAAGAATTATACATGGTAGCAGTGAACAGTTATTGTGTGCGTATGACTCGTTCTTGAATGCTGCTTTTCCTGTTCGATTTTTATATCTATACTTATATTTGTAGCGCACTCATACGAGACGTTACAAAGGTGACGGTGTACTAAAAATGAATATTCTTTTACACAGAATGGAGTCGTGGCTAATGCATTGAACATACAGTGTTTGCAGGAGAGAGACTGTAAGGACAGGTATTGAGAAAGTACAGGAGGGAAGCGTGGTCCTAAGTTTTTTCCGTTTGGAACGAATTAGCTCGGAAATAAAGCTGTCCGTGGTGTGTACTTTATAACAATTATGTCTCGGTGACTCTTTTCACAGTTTTATCGTTTAAACCCCGTGTCGTTTTATATCCTAGACAGCAATTTTACATTACGCTTTCTGCGGTAGATAATGTTCTCTGCGGTAGATAATGTGTATCAAAGGTGTTTAAGAGAAATCACGGTATACAACTAGAATAAGACGATTGCGTAGTAAAATATAATGTCATTACAAGATAGTACTCATAATATTTTAAGAATAGGGTTATTATCGATTTATCAATTATTTCAGAAAGGAATTTAATATTTGGTTGTTGAAGCGTCTCCGTGGCCGAATGGTTAACGACGTTGCGTTGTAAACCTTCGCCTCTCACCGCTGCGGGTTCGAATCCCACTGGGAGCTCGACTTGTAAGTGAGGAAGTGTCGATTCTTACGGATGGCGGGGGTGTACAGTACTGGTTCTAGCCTCCACCACAAAAAAATCGACCGTCATATATAACCGTACATGTGTTGAAAACGACGTAAACCACCATAAAAAAATGTTGGTGACCCATTTACAGTTACCAACTACGCATTGAAATTCGTCTTTGACAGTCTGACATTGGGAACTCCTTAAGGAGGTTTAAAAGCCATCAGGTTCAGGTTGGTTACGCGTAACGCAATTATGTTACGCGTAATATAAACAACCAATGAAAATACGTTGTCATTTTACGCGTAACTATTTATAGTATGCGTACTGATGTTTATTTGTTATTTATGTTACGCGTAATATAAGCTGCAGATGTTTGAATACGCCTCTCCTATATAATAATGTAGGACTATTTAATAGAGGTCAAAAAGTCTGTATGTTTTATCAGGGACAGTATACAATGTGTCCACTTTACAGTATAACTATAATTTGAGAAAATGTATACCTAAACGATTGGAGCCAATTGCTTTATGAATGAATGAATGAATGAATGAATGAATGAAAGTCTTTATTTTAAGAGGGTGACCCAATTAACATTAGCTAATCTTCCTTGGGGCCCTCTGAATAAAACACATATTTATACATACATACAAACACATTAACAATATAATCAGTGATTTAACAAAATAATATCATATAATAATAGAAATCAAAATATATCAGTTCAATGATGGTAAAAGTTAAAGCATTTTCCCTGTAATTAAGATATAAAATAGCAATACACGACACATTCAAATATAGAACATTTAGCATTAGAGATCAAACAGAGGCAGTGGTTTTGAAATTATTTAAACACCAATTTTTTCATTTTTTTTATAGTTAAAATGATTAATCTTTTAAACTTTATTTAAAATTAGAAGTACGAGTATGAAAATTATCCCGACTTTATCCACTTGATAAAATTAGAAGTAAAACTGTTTATTGTAGGACAGAGTCTAATATAATCTGGGATACTATTCCATACTTTAGCCCCAGAGTAAGACATGCTTCCTTTAAATAATTCTTTATTTGGTTTCGGTATTAAAACATTTAAATGGTTTGATGACCTTAAGTTTCTGTGATTATTATTATTGTACTGAAACATGTTTTGAATGTAAGACGGAGTGGCATTTTGAAATACCCTATACATAAATTTTGCCTTTTGAAGTAAAATTCTATGTTCAATACTAAGTACATTAATACTCAATAAAGCTTCATTTAGGTTAGTGTAGTGTATTGTATTGCTCACCTAGGATAATATGACATGCCCGCCGCTGTAATCGAATAAGAATTTGAATGTTTGATTTGTTTGTACTTCCCCAAATAATATTACAGAAATCTAAATGTGGTTGTATATATGCCTTATAAAACAGAATCCTATAATGTAATGGCAGAAACAATTTTATTCTTGATAAGAGCCATAAATTTGTGGAAATCTTTTTCCGAACGAAGGTAATGTGATTGTCCCATTTAAGATTTTCATTAATATGAACTCCAAGAATTTTATCCCCTGCTGTTAGCTCTAAATTAACATCTTTATAGTGTAATGATAATTTTTTATTTACCAATTGAGAACGTTTTTGTGGCGTAGTAATTAATAGGACTTTTGTTTTAGCAGCATTTAAAACCATACCATTATCTAAGCACCAGTTACTAACATTATTTAAAGCTCTTTGCAAATTTCTTTCAACTACTGTTTTCGATAAATTTATATCATATATAGTGGTATCGTCTGCATACATATCTACATTAGAATCATTTTCTTGTACATACAACGGCAAGTCATTAATAAATAATAGAAATAATAGTGGTCCTAGAATGGATCCTTGTGGAACTCCACAGGTAGTAATTTGTTTATCTGAAATAACACCATTAACGCTTACCGACTGTGTTCTATTAGTGAGATAAGATTCAAACCATTTAATATTTTATTATCTCGGAGGTCAGGTAATCGGGCTGCTATGTTCACAGGCTATTCCATTGGGCGCCCCCGTATGCAAAGTTATGCGTGGTATACTATGTTTAAATACACTAGTACTCACGTGACAAACAATTAAGTCATTGCTTACGTCATATAGTTTGCGCTGTATGACGTCAAACGTTCTCAGCTTGTTCAAGATACTTATTAATGTTATATGTACTGATGCATATGATGGGTTTATATCGGGGATGTGCAAAGTTTGGGAGCATGGCAAGTTTGTTTTAATTAACATTTCATTAAAATTACTGTTGAGTTTGTCTTCGTCACGTATACTTACCAAGTGACGTCATGTAACGTGGCGCTTCCAACGGATGAAACATACGCGGGGAATTAATGGAACAGCTGTATTTTATCGTTGAATAACATACAGTTGTCTCTCTTCTTTGTGTATATGTAAGACTGCGAAGGTCGTGTTATAATTAACATTCAGCGTCTGTTGCAAGAGCTTTCGTATACAATAATATAGAGTGCCTAAAATAGAGTTTGAAACATGGAAACATGGAGGGGGTGTGAGAGGGGGAGGGGGAAAAGCCATTCATCTTCAATGCAAAACTATGCCTGATCTTTAGACATGATTATATACGGAACGTCGTCGGGCGTGTTACATTATCCCAGCTGGGATATAGAGGGCCTGTAGAAGATATCAATCAACTAGGCGGTAATTCGGATATTTCGAATTCTATTCCATGGTATACTAAGTAAACGTCGTACAGCTATAGTAGATACACGTTGTTCTGTTACAATTTATATGCTTTCTGTTATTAGTTTCAACAAAATAATCACAGGGGTCAGATAATATTGGTTCCTTAATAATTATCTATTACGATTAATTAGTAATTAGCTGCTTTGTTTCTGCGTACTTGTTCTGGTACGAATATACACATAAACTAAATGCAGATTCTTTTATGCCAACATATAGTATTGTGCACCTGTCAATGTTTTCCACCACCGGGAAAGTGGGGTCATGGGGCGTGGGGATGAGGGGGTTACACAGGTGAATTATACAAATGTACACATTGGTTATCTATTTCTCGTCCATAGGAGCATGTCTAATTCCGCAGATAGGAGCTATTATATCAATATCAAATATCTCCATGTTGTTATTAGCTTTTGTCTAATTCCCTACCCCAGTGTCATGTTGTCAAGTCCACCCTGTGTGACCGCCGGCCCCCAACCCCAATTCCCACCACAAAGGGTGAAAACTTTGATAGGTGCATTACCCATTATTAAGTTCTTTATTCCTTGTTTATCATGCATTTATCCTTGTTGGTCCTTGATAATAATTTCACTGTCCTTGGTCATCCTTCCTGCCAAGTTCCTGGGCTTTTGTTTGCCCTTCTTTGGTCCTTGCAAATGTTTTGTTTATACACGTCTGCGTTCGTTTTAGCATTTGATTGGTCATAACTGCTTTTGAATTTGATATCAAACCGTTTCAATGGGATATCCTCATCGTCAACCCTTTTCTGTTTGTGAAATGTTTCACTCTCCACTTTTAAATGTAATTGTTGTTTAAATTGCGATGGCTGCTGGGCGCTTTCGGTTGGCTGCGATATATAAATGCAAATATTCTTGTTAAAGGGACGCACGGCAATCTTGAGTTTATTACATGCATTACAATTAGTACAGCGATTTATAAATCCTGTATAATTTTGACTTTAGAACTGCTTGCATATATTTAAATAAAAAAATGAGAATTCTATTTCCTTCATTATTCTACACATTTTTTAAATGTACTATTGGTGCAATATTATCAAAAGTCACAATTTGCTTTGAACTATTTTAACAATTAATATTAATGATTGAACAAATGCAAGTTACGAGACAAACTAACGGGACGCCGTGAGTTTTTAAATCGAAGTGCTGAAGGCACTGATGGGCAGTGCTTTTTGTAAGTGTTGGAATGGATGGGAAATGGAAGTGCTGTAAATGTAACTTCCATGGTTTGTTTTTTACATTCAGTGATGGTTTCAGATGATTGATATTCATTACCAGTTTCATATTTAAACATATTTTAGCTAACTCATATGGCCCGAATTAGCTTCCGTAGATTTTTTTCTGAGCAAGCTCTTCAGCGGGGCAAAGTATATTATACAGAGTGGAGTCTTGGTGTGGAGTCTTGGAGTGGAGTGGAGTGAATAATTGGAGTGACCTTGGAGTCACATTTTGGAGTGACCTTGGAGTCAGGTTTGGAGTGACTATTTTGGATAATTATCAATTTAATATTTTTGAATGACCCTCACAAGGTGCACAGCTCCTAACATACTCAGTACAGCTGCATTATCCCATGAGACATGTGCTAACCTTAATGTGAGGGACAGATCATCTAAAAACAACATAAATGAACTTGGATACCCAAACATTAACCCCAGTATTGAAGCATTATGACTCTTTGGCCTGACATAAACTAGTCCCGAGTGACCAACTAATCTTAGGTCAGGACACTGACATCCAGTGTCAGGGGTATACAGGGTTCCAATATGTTCAATATGTCAGTCATACCACAGAGACTGAAAACAAAAAGCATTAACGTTTATGGGAACTAAGAGCTCTCTCAGCCTAACTGTTCCACAAACATGGATTATTTTAGAACATGTAGTACCAGTGGCCAAGTTAAAATTAGATGTGCAGTTTTGGAATTAGTTGTTGAAATTGGGTAGCTTAATAGACACATGCATTTTAAAGAATTATTTAATAAATAAATGAGTGTATGTGCAAATGAAGTAACCCATGTAAATGTATTAGTTTCTAAAAAGTTATTAATTGTAAGAGAATTAAGACTTCAAGTTTAGACTAAAAAATGTGACTCCAAGGTCACTCCAATTATTCACTCCACTCCACTCCAAGACTCCACACCAAGACTCCACACCAAGAATCCACACCAAGACTCCGCTCTATATAATATACTATGCCCTTCAGCGAGCACTGACTGTTCTATTTTTAGTAACATGATACACTATCTATTATACACATACCGTCTGCTTGTAGCACGATTATAACTGAGTTATAACCTTTTAAACAGATGATAACAAGTTGACTTAGTGAAATTTTGATCAAATAGGTATGTATGACCTAAATAAATAATAAATTGCCTTTATTCTGAACATTGTTTCTTATTTAGGGCATCAAATTAAAGGCATGCATGAGGGACTACTTCTTCTAGCGTAGTGTTGCATAGTGTTGTGCTGTTAGGTTTAATGCCATTGAAAATCCCCATTATACATCTGACGGTGCTTTCGCACCACCAAAACTCAAGATTACCGTTTGTCCCTTTGAACTTTTGCATCTACTTAATTTGAGAGCAAGTGGTGACATGTGTATTGTATTGTGACATGTGTATTGTACCTCGAATCTTACCTCGACGGATTTAGTACCAATCTTACTGTACAAATATTCAATTAAACTTTGTTGCTACACAATTATGCATTTTAAAATAAAACAATATAATTCATTTTGATAAATTATAAAGTTATTTGTAACCCAGAATGACTAATAGACTTTGCAGACATGTGATAATAGAAAATAAATACATGTATGTTAAGTACATTAACTTTCTGTGTTTAAGATAAGATATACTGTTGTGTTTTGCTGGAAACTTACCTATACTTCTGCTTGTAAAGATCATTTCAGGTCATAGCGTTTATAGAGTTTATTTTGAATCTGGACTCGGCAGGATCCTCGTAGATCACGATATATTGCTGCAGTACGTATGATGCTGTTAATGAATATATATGCATTATTGTTAAACTTATCTGTCTTTACGTGATTAATAACTTAGTGGTGCTTGAAGCATATCTAATCGTATGAAGATAGTGAGCCAAACAAATGTAAAGATTGGAACATTGTAGAATTCTCATTGATCGTTTATTGTACTACGGTGCCAAGTTCGTTTTATTAGCCAAAAGGATGCAATTTGTTTATAATATGATATTTGAAAAGCCCAAACACTATCGCTCATGTTCTCTTTTTTTTAAATGGTATAAATTTGAAGTGCACAGCATGTAAAAGAGAAGAAAAGAAATATATATTTCTATTTCTGGCACCATTTTGACTTTTTCATAATTGCACATGGTAAGGGAACAGTTTCGTTGAGTGGTTTTACTTTTATAATTGTATATGGTAGCAGTGATCAGTTGGATGAGCTTCCATTATTGTGCTATTCGACATCAAACCGTTCCGCCTCTCGTGAGATCCTTCATTTATCATTTACCAACTCGAGGCGATACAAACTTACAGAACACGTTACTCTTGTAATAATCCTATTATATTATGGATCACACTAAAATCCGAAAATATGTTTAGATAATGTTTCCCTAATTGAAATATTGTTTGTTCCACTTTTTATAGCAACAGCCGAACATGCAATTTGTTTACTGTGTTTGGCAACTTCCGGTAATGTTTAATGTGTTCGGCAACTTTCGGTAATGTTTACTGTGTTCGGCAACTTTCGGTAATGTTTACTGTGTTCGGCAACTTTCGGTAATGTTTAATGTGTTCGGACACTTTCGGTAGGGTTTAAGGTGTTCGGCAACTTTCGGTAATGTTTACTGTGTTCGGCAACTTCCGGTAATGTTTAATGTGTTCGGCAACTTTCGGTAATGTTTACTGTGTTCGGCAACTTCCGGTAATGTTTAATGTGTTCAGCAACTTTCGGTAATGTTTACTGTGTTCGGCAACTTTCGGTAATGTTTACTGTGTTCGGCAACTTTCGATAATGTTTAATGTGTTCGGACACTTTCGGTAATGTTTAAGGTGTTCGGCAACTTTCGGTAATGTTTACTGTGTTCGGCAACTTCCGGTAATGTTTAATGTGTTTGGCAACTTTCGGTAATGTTTACTGTGTTCGGCAACTTTCGGTAATGTTTGATGTGTTCGGCAACTTTCGGTAATGTTTACTCTGTTCGGCAACTTTCGGTAATGTTTACTGTGTTCGGCAACTTCCGGTAATGTTTAATGTGTTCGGCAACTTTCGGTAATGTTTACTGTGTTCGGCAACTTTTGGTAATGTTTAATGTGTTTGGCAACTTTCGGTAATGTTAACTGTGTTCGGCAACTTTCGGTAATGTTTAATGTGTTCGGCAACTTTCGGTAATGTTTAATTTGTTCGGACACTTTCGGTAATGTTTACTCTGTTCGGCAACTTTCGGTAATGTTTACTGTGTTCGGCAACTTCCGGTAATGTTTAATGTGTTTGGCAACTTTCGGTAATGTTTACTCTGTTCGGCAACTTTCGGTAATGTTTACTGTGTTCGGCAACTTTCGGTAATGTTTAATGTGTTTGGCAACTTTCGGTAATGTTTACTGTGTTCGGCAACTTTCGGTAATGTTTAATGTGTTCGGCAACTTTCGGTAATGTTTACTCTGTTTCGGCAACTTCCGGTAATGTTTACTGTGTTCGGCAACTTTCGGTAATGTTTAATGTGTTCGGCAACTTCCGGTAATGTTTACTGTGTTCGGCAACTTTCGGTAATGTTTAATGTGTTCGGCAACTTTCGTTGATTTATGCATACGTTTGTTTAGCTGTCCAATCAGTCAGATTGTGTTTAAAATAGGACGTGTTCCATGCCTTCATCATGTATTCCATCTCTATACCGATCGTTGTCGTCAAAAGCTAGTCTCTCAAAAAAACGTTGATGAACTTATTTACCTTCAAATAAAAATACTTGAAAACATTCTAGCACCGCAAGATAATAACAATATTGAAAGCATACACGAAAGCAAAGGAGAGAATTTGGCGTTTCCATGTTGCGACTTCTATGCACAAATAGAATCTTTTGGTGGCAGCTGTTTTCATTTTTACTTGGGGTTATTCAAACACGTTTAACTTCAACTAAATATCTTGCTAACACGTAACCTCTCTTCAGAATATAACAGTATTAAGTGTATTGAATAACATTATAACTTGTGAAAACTGTTTCCTTATTCTTATCATAGACGATCGAAGACGATTTCAGTTCCAATCTCTCTGTAAATCTACTAGTGTTTGGCAACTGTCTACATAATACAAAAACTTCAAAATAAAAGATTACATCGAGCAAGTGATACAATTTGCAGTAAACAATTTATATGTCTAGTAAACGAAACCGTTCAATTTATATTGAATGATTAATCAGTTAAGACAATCCAGTTTCTGTACATTTACAATGTTTACAAACAATTAATTTGAAATTATTCTTTGCATACATTCCGATATACATAGAAACGAATGCCCGTACGAATACTAATCGTACGCAGCTGGCATGTGTTGCAGTGTATTGTTTACAAATTACTCTGGGTGTGGATTTTATTGGTCGGGATTTCCTTTTGATGGGATGTACTTTTATTTTCACTGTTTTGTCCATTTGGGCGTTGAAGACTGCATAATACAGAGGTTGTTTACACATAAAATCGATAAGCTAAGCTGTCGGCCTTATTGCTTTCCGACCTTCCAAGTGCCATCACCACTGTTTATGTTACATATTGTCCTTTTCATTGACATTTTAAATATGCTCATATTTCGGTTTATGTTGCAGTGCGGACCGACGGTGCCATTGCGTTCGTTGCGGTGGGACCGTTTTTCTCCTTTTTGAACTGTGAAGGAACAGCTGCAATAATACAGAATATTAGGCCTAACTGTCATAGGAGTAAGGCCTCGTATATATGACAAGTTATATAAACCCACGAAGCACTAACTAATAACTTTACATAAATAGTCCATAATACATGCTTAACAATTCATCAGCAATTATAAAGCGTCATTAATATTTAAATTAAAATGTGTTAATCTTATCAGGTTATTTACTAAGAATAGTATTTAA
Organism: Cyrtodaria siliqua; assembly: GCA_037043455.1. Classification (NCBI taxonomy): domain Eukaryota; kingdom Metazoa; phylum Mollusca; class Bivalvia; order Adapedonta; family Hiatellidae; genus Cyrtodaria; species Cyrtodaria siliqua. The sequence continues at coordinate 44,851 of JAWPHD010013662.1, read as the reverse complement.
CCAAATAAAAATTTGCATTTATTCCCCTTCGAGCGCATCCGCGGTGAATAACTGCTACAAGTGTAACACTTCGTTATAATCACTTTAAGACACACTTGGTTGTGTTTGTTGTTTCCTAGGGATCTCAATTATCAATAATTAATAACATTCACACTAACGTTCGTTTAGTGCAGTGTGGCGGCTGTAAAAAGTCTCCCCATGCTAATACGAATCAGTAGTGTTATTTTTACTGGTTCTTTGCGTGAGCGGTGTTTCTTCCTACATTACCACTCACGACATTACCTCTCACGAACAGACTCAAAACAACCGAGTCTGCTACTTTATTTTATTGGTTGTGTTTGTTGTTAACATTGTATCTCCCTTATCAGTATTTAGTACATGAAAAGTCCATGTTTAACAATATAGGAAGAGACGGACGGACGTGGGAAACACACGGGTTATTTTTGGTTCGAAGTGAATTATATGGTTTCTTTCGTCAAGAAGTTTATAAAATTGATATTTTCACAATACTTTTCCTGCATGAATCTTGAGTATAATCAAGAGTGAATATATAAAAGTTAAATCACTTTGAGATAAAATCTGTCTGACAAATTAAAAATGTTCGTTTTATTTCATGCGTTAATGCAGAATTATTTTTTTCAGCGACGTCATCAACAACGTGCTATTTTGATCACCATAACTCATAACCGTATTCAGTAAACTACGATTCATCGGCTTATTTCAAATCACAGACATATTAATAAACAGATAGGAAACTTCCTATCTTAACCAATGAAGTAACCAAAATATCATGTGGCACCTTAACTTTTCCTTCTATCTCCTCTCTCAATGATTCACCGATTTTGATGAGAATACATTCAAAACATTCACAGTGAATAGCAAACTGGGATTATAATAATTCATATTTATTTTGAAACTAAGAAATTGTATAAAAATATGTTTAAAGTCAAAAATTTCATCATTTTTCGTTTTTCTCTTAAAAATCAAGGTTTTGACATAGTAACATTTTCCGTCAAACTCCTTCATGATATGTGTGTCTAAAGTTGGGAAATAATTTGTGAAATTTTCGCACTGTGCCGCGTGAAATTTAGATAATGTTCGTAGTGTCCAATCTATTTGTTATTAGGTCTGTGTTCAAATCCAAGGAAACCACGTTCCTAAAAAAATAATTTTAAAATAAAATTTAATCGGTAAACTGACATCTCTAATGACTACACTATCTAAATATTTGTCCGATTTTCCAAAACTACGACTCGATTTCATAGTCTGGCCATTTCCAAGTTAATTATATACTTTTAATATTCATTTTCTAAACAATTATTAAGTGTTTTGGTATTTAAAAAAACAGCTCCGCCATCCCACAGTGAAAAACTAAAAGTCTCTATTTGTTTCACCTCTGGCGTGGCGCAGTCGGAAGCGCGGCGGATTTATAACCGGAGGCCCCGGGTTCAATCCTTCGTGGTGCCACTGAGTTCCGTCGGTGTGTTCTTGGGCAAGACAATTTCCCTTAGCCTCGTCCGTCGGATGGGGACGTTAACCGGGCGGTCCCGTGTATCGGTCTATCCTCCGAGCACGTGAAAGAACCATGGGAATCTATTCGATAATAAGAGTAGGGCAGGTTCCCGGATTCCTATGTATCCTTCCCCTCTCTCTGGGGCGGCTCTAAATAACCTATACTGTGTTGATGAGCCGTTAAACAACATTCAGTTCAGTTGTTTCACCTCTAAAATCCATTATTTCATTACTTATCATGAGATAATACATATCTTTCCGATAAACTAGCAATTTTGCGATATCTGTAGAAGCTCTGCCGAAACTAGATTTCAGTATAATTCGACACAAAATGGTTAACACATACAAATAGGATTTCAGATAAGTTTCCAACAAAAAACACTTTATGTAAGTACTCGTAATCTAAAGTAGCCGAAGTAATGTGTTTTTAAGGTGTTTGGCATGTCAATGTTGATAAATATTTTCCACCAGATAGTTACATATATATCCATGTCTTTCTATGTTTTATATTATAAAAAATGTAAACATTCTTTATTTTACATATATTTTGAAGCAAGCTACACGGCTTATCTAGACGAGGATAATACCGGTAATGTACTATCACCCTGTAATGTCACCCTCGCGTCAGATAGTAAGAAATTATACATTGTTGTCTATGGGGATTTAGCATGAGCTGTAGACATTGGGAGTTTTTTATGTGAGGTATAATAATACAGAATGAGTTCATCGTACTGTTAACAGATTTAGCATGAGCTGTAGACAATGGGAGTTTTATGTGAGGTATAATAATACAGAATGAGTTCATCGTACTGAGAAAAAACACGCCTTAGCGATTGGAGCCAACAGCCGGAATGACGTAATGAGCATAAGCCAAACAGACGCACATTCGCTCACTGTTAATGTCCTATTGTATGTGTTAGATATTTATTTTGGCTCGAAACCTGGGGTTATAGATGTGTTTGCAGTGCATTTTCTTCGATAAATTACCCTGTTAACATCTGTTTGAAATAATATATTGAAAAGCAAAGTATGGAGCTTCGCTCGAAGGGATAAGTAAGCATAAAACGATTTATATTGTCATATTTAATAGAACTATGAAAAAATCCTGAAGATGTTCAATGATGTCCATTGATTTATTTTATTAATGCCTCTTCGGTATTTTACGCAGGTCGTGGGTATGACACACTTTTTATTTTTGCAGTACGCTGCTATTTATGTTATGTAACAGTATGTATGCTAAAGGAATGTAACTATCGATGGATCCCTTAAATGTTAAGTACTGTGGGTCATTCAGTCGACTAGTATAAGCAACTTTGTTTCTTCAAACGTTTATTATCATTCTCATACACACACGGCAATTGTAATAGCGTCATTGGGGCTGCATTATTGTAATATAAAGGACCAGTAAGTAATAACACTACTGATTTGTAGTCGGGGCAACATTTTACGGCCGCCAAATAGCACTAAACAAACGCAAGTGTGTATGTCAATAAATACTGAAAGGGATCCTTGAAAGAAACAATATTAATTATGGTTTAACCGTACCTTAACTTGGCTCTTATACTTAACGTTCAGAACAAGTACTAGTAATACAAGCACACTACAAGCACACTACAAGCAACACTACAAGCAGCAATGTTTCTGTTCTTCTTCAGGTCTCACACCTCAATTAATTTTCCCATAGGGTTACTGTACAGCCTTTTGCAACATCTGAGCTTCAAAGCGGGGCAGCAGACATTGTTGTTGGTTTAATATCTTCAGTATAGTCAAGACCAGTAATTTAAAACAATAATATACATAAGTTAGCCAGGTTGGTCTTTTCTCGCTCATGTTTTGTGAACCCTATGCAAAATACAAAATTCATACACTATCTAGCTGAATATGCGGTGCTTCGGTCAAACAATTCTGAAATTTGAATGAAACCTCATATCAGCATGGGATTTTCTGTATCATCTGTCTTTTACACTACAGATGTATGCTAAAGCAAAGAAAACCCTATTTTTTAAATTAAAAATTGCCTAAAATTGAGAAAAAATAGAATTATTTTCTGTTTTCCTTTTGTCTCTATGTCCGTGAGCTTTCAGGGGAGATAATAGAAGTGTGAGACCTTAAAGTTCTCCGGCCATGTTTTGTTTCATGAACATGTTTATGTTTATTTAAATCGAAATCAATACACAACAATAGATATTTACAATTCACACATTGCATAATCTGTGAAAAGCGAGAATAATATTTTATTTGATGACGTAGAAAACTTTGAACAGGTAAATTAATCCACAGGTAAATGTATTTATCAATTATCTGGCAATAGATGTGCAGCTGTACTTTTCAGATTTACCTCATTTCCCCGTGCAGTCACGCAGTGGTAAAAGTAGTATCTACGTCATGCAAATAATACTTATTTTTACATACAACTTAGTAGCGGTTTTCAATAAATGTTTCTCTCCGGGACTATCAAGAAATGTTCAAATCATGTTTAAGAGTTAGATTTGTTAACTGATAATACTACAAAAAGGGTGGCCATTCACCTTTAACAGGAGGAATTCACGATTTTCTTGCAAATATAATACATGTCCTTACTGTACTTTTGAAACCGATAGTAATGTAGTTTTAATACATCGGTTTCAAAACCAATTGCGAATGTATAATACAGTGATGGAATTTCTTTCGCAACTACTTGTGATCTTCTTTGTTAAATTAGTTTCCATGGGTCTGCCATTTTTGTATTCACGACTAAAAAGGTTTTCGCAGCAGTCGGAGTATCAGTGTTATCGCTAAACAGATAGTATGTTATATTATGGAGCACTCTAAAATCCGAAAATATGATCAGAAATCGAAATATTACTCAACGTACGTGAATGTTCCAGTTTTAATAGCAACAGCCGAACATGCAATTTGTTTAATGTGTTCGGCAACTTTCGGTAACGTTATGTATACGTTTGCTTAGCTGTCCAATCAGTCAGGTTGTGCTTAACCCCTAACACGCTAAGCACGACTATAATGCACGACTATAATAGCCTGTGCATCCATTGTAAACACAGATCAGCCGTTCCGATCAGTCATTTTCGCCAAAACTCCCCTTTGTCACATAAATTGAATGGTCCTAATTCAAAGAAAAAACAGTCCGTTATATATATGTAGCGGGTTAAGGGTTCAAATTGCAATAGGAGGAGTTGCATGCCGTCATCATGCATTATATCTCTAAACCGATCGTTTGCTTTCAAATATAGTCCCCGTGTATCGGTCTATCCTCCGAGCACGTTAAAGAACCATAGGTTCGATAATAAGAGTAGGGCAGGTTCCCGTATTCCTATGTATCCTTCCCCTCTCTCTGGACCGGCTCTAAATAACATATACTGTGTTGATGAGCCGTTAAACAACAATCAATTGTATCTTAACTAATTTTCTTATTTTAAATATATTTTAGAATAGATATATGATAAGTATTTTGTTTTGACTCATAGTTTGTAAAACATTTATTTTTTGTTTAAATTTTTACATCTTTTGAGAGTTATCCTCCCCTTATATGAAAACATGAAATGTGCTGATAAAACACTTAACATGAGTCAAAGATCGCTTAAAGATATAAATTAAAATTGGTATGAAATAATAGGAAAAAACATAAAAAATTGACACATTGATCGCAGATGTTCCGTCTATTAAAAAATGAAATACGGATAATTTTAAATTAACCCCCTTAAAATTGAATATTGTTTGAAATTCAAGTAATTGTAATTCAGCGTTAACATTAAATATTTCAAAAATTTCTTTTGCAAAATGCATTTGTAGTGTTAATGCTAGTAAACCTTGAAGCATTTTATGTCAAAATAATTTTAACTGGCATATTTTAGAATTAGGAACATCGACAGTTTCACTAATTCGAAGTACTTAATAAAATCCTATATACCCAGTTGTATAAGTGTTATATCTTATTTCTAAGAAAACACATTGACTTAAAAGTTTTACAATATGTTCATGCAATCAGAGCAGACGATTTACAATCGTTATTTTGCAGTTTAACCGTATCTCTAATCAAGCTCAAAATACACACAACAGTGAGAATATTATTGACATATTCTTAGGTAGGTACTTAGCAATTTGGTTTAGTGTATGTACTTGAAGCTGGTATTTACGGAGAGCTCTCGCGTTACCCATTATACATTAATAATTATGTAAAAATGATCAAATATTGGTATAAACTATTGTCTACAGAGAACATTATACTAGAAGCAATATATAAGGATTTGTTATCTAACTGTAATAAGGGCGCGAAGAATTGGCTAACTATTATAAGGTTTATCCTAAACAGTAACGGTTTTAATAATGTCTGGGATAATCCCATGAGTGTTAGTTTTAAACTATTTCCTTTAATATTTAAACAAAGATTAATTGATAATTTCATGCAACAATGGAGATCTGATATAGAAGGCAGTAGAGTTTTAACGCTATATAAGGTGGTGAAAGAGAAGTTTGATTTTGAAACATATCTAGAAACATTATGCTCCAAACAATTAAGAAGTTGTATAACAAAAATAAGATTATCCGCTCATTGTTTAAGAATAGAAACAGGGAGATACTCAAGAGGGAGAACAGAGAGAAACGAAAGAGTGTGCGAAATTTGTAACACTAACGATATTGAAGACGAGTACCATTTTATTTTGATCTGTACTACTTACTCTAACATTAGAAACAAATACATTCCTAAATATTACACAACTAGACCAAGCATGTTTAAATTTGTGGAATTGTTGCAGTCATTAAACAAAAATATTATTCTTAGTTTGGGTAAATTCATTTCCGATGCACTTGTATTAAGGCTATCTACATCCATTTTAACAGACTAAAAAAACAAAAACAACACTAGATATCTTATTTTAGAACATCCTCGTTTATCATTGACATACCATAATATGTGTATGTGTTTGATTGTTTAAATATATATGAAACAAAAAAAATAAACATAGTGATTATTTTGTTGTATTTGCAATGTTAATATCTGTCACGTGTGTGTATATTATAATTATCATATATGTGTAATGACGAAAAACTGTAATAGTTTAAGTCAATACAAGTATCTATCTATCTATCTATCTTGAAAGCATTCTAGTACCGCTGAATAAAAATAGTATCGAAAACATAGAAGATAGCAAAGGAGAGAATTTGGCGTGTCCATATTGCGACTCCTACGCATAAACTGATACTTATTCATACACGTTTACCTTCAACTAAATGTCTAGCTACCACCCTATCTTGAGAATGTGACGGTATTAAGTATAGTGAATAACATTATAACTTGTGAAAACTGTTTCCTTGTTCTTATCATAGACGATCAAAGACGATATTCTTCCAGTTACAATCTCTCTGTATATCTACTAGTGTTTGGCCACTATCTAACATCAAAGTAAAAGAATACATCGAGCACGTGCATCCGATTTGCAGTAAACCATATATATGTCTAGTAAACGAAACCGTTCAGTTTATATTGAATTATAAAACAGTTACAATCCAGTTTCTGCACATTTACAATGTTTACAAATAATTTACTTGACATTATTCTTTGCATATATAAACAAATGTCCGTACGAATACTAGTCGTATGCAACTTGCAAGTGTTGAGCTGTAAAGGAATAGCTGCAATAATGCAGATCATTACGCCTAAATGCCATACGAGTAAGGCCCCGTATATTTGACAGGACATGCATTTGGGAGAAAACACACGATGCACTGACTAATTATTTTACAAAGCGTATAGGATTGAGACTATTAAGAGACATTTTCACCATTAAGAAACCGAAATGACGGGAGCGTAACGACCGACTGTGAAACTTTCTCTTCGTAGACTCTAACCTATCGGCTTAGTGTTTACCATTGGTGTGTCGATATTCTCTACATAGGTCACGCTGTAACCTGTGAAGAACGCTGGTAGGTGACATTGCACCATTGATTTTCCTTCTTTGTTTTCTATAGGACGAATGCATATCAAGAGATAAAAAATGCGCATTTTTCTCCGTAGAAAATTTTAAAACACATATCAGTCAAACGATCGAGCGCCCGCCAATATAAAAATGCAATAAAAACAGGGGGTCATGCTATCATGTAAGAACAAGCCGATCTGTTGAATGACGTCACGTTCTATTTTGACACGTCACAGATAGATTTACCCCATTTTTACTTTCGCTTTACTGTCTATGTCAGTTATAATTAAATATCTCAAACAAACACTAATCAATGTTCACAATACATCATTTGGCTGAATTATAGGTAATAATAACAAAAAGCAATCAAAAGTATGCATTCTGTATCACTAGTAAGGCGGGGAAACGTTTTTTATTAGGTACTATTTGACCATACACCACGGAAGCACAAACGCAATGGTGCAATGTAACCTGGTAGTAAATTATCTGATAGTAAAGTATGATCGGTTGAAAAAGTATGATAAACACTAATCATGAATAAATGTTGCCAGTATTTGACATTCTGAGCCATCTGATTGGTTTAAAAAGTAGGATAAACACTAATAGTGCATAATGCCTGCTAAACCATCCATCAACCATTATAAAATATTTTTATCGTATCAAGTTGCTAAAAATAGTATTTAACCAAATACAAAATGCCATGGATATAAGTACACGTGCATGTAGGTCTATGAAAATATGCATCCATAATTCATTCTTCTTGAGCTCATCCTCGGTGAATAACAAGGTGAATAACAAGGTGAATAACAAGGCAAGCTATGCTACGATTACAACACTTCGTTATATATCACTTTCAGACAAATACATGTCTAACAATATATGAAGAGACGGACGGACGGACGGACGGACGGAATATTTGTTGTTTCGACTTGAACTAGCTTTAAATCATGAAGAAGTATAAAGTTTATATATTCACATATAGTTTTTTTTGCTTGAATCTTGAGCTTGAGTAAAAGCATGAGTGAAAATATAAAGTTTAATCACTCTGAGGTAAAATAAAATGTGTATGACAAAATAACAAATGCTCGTTATATTTCATGCGTTTATGCAGAAAACTGTATTTTCAGCGACGTCATCGAAAACGTGCGTTTTTCAACTCACATAACTTTTAAATTCTTGACCGAATTCGGTAAACTACGACTCATGTTCTTATTTCCAATCCAAGGGTACCAAATCACATACAAAAAAAAGAATGAATCGGCAAACTGATATCTCTAATGATTACCCTCTAATATAAACACTCGGCTGATTTTCCAAAACTAGGTCTCCATTTCTTATTCTGACCATTTCCAAGCTAATGATATATATTTAATAGTTAATTTCTAAACATTTTTTTGCGTGTTTTCACATTAAAGAAACAGTTCCGCCATCCTACAGAAAAATATAATAGTTTGTTTTTATTTCATCTCTAAAATCAACTATTTCATTGCTTAGCATGGGATAATTCTTATCTTTACGATAAACTTGTAATTTCGCGATATCTGCAGAAGCTCTGCCGAATCTAGATTTCAGTGTAATTCCACACAAATTGTTAACACCTAATGTTACAAACAGGATTATAACGGCAGTTTTCAGATAAGTTTCCTACAAAAAACGCTTTATATAAGTAAACTTATCTAAAATAGCCGAAGTAATGTGTTTTTAAGGTGCTTCGCGTATCAAAGTTGATAAATATTGGCCACCAGATAGGCTAAATATATATATCCATGTCTTTCTATGTTTTATATTATAAAAAGTGTAAACTTTCTTTATTTTACATAGATTATGAAGCAAGCTACACGGCCTATCTAGATGAGGATAATAGCGGCAACGTAGTCCTCATGGGGGAGAAAACCAACGAGTTGACGACCAGCCTCTCACAAACAACGCCGAGACGGGAATTCAAACTCGGGCAATTGGATTCCTCTATACCGACTTCGCTACATAGATGACGTGCAGTATAGACTGCTAAAGCGACAGCCTATCTGTACGGTTTATGTTAAATAGATGGCACACATTATGTGGTGAACTTATGTTGACGTTACTCTTGCGCGTTTTTGGCTCCATAAACCAACTTAATGTCAGCATCGATTGTCATTTGGGATGCAGATACAAGTACATGACGGCATCAACAGTACCATCGTGTATTTTCTCACGTTGTGTTGTTTGTTCGAATGGTGTTTTACGTCATTTTTAGTAAATATAAGGTCGAGTTTTTGGTGGTGGAGGCAGACCACCCACTTATTCCTGGGTAAAACCAGTAATGTATACGTCCCGCATCCGTAAGAATCGATACTATCACTTACAAGTTGAGCTCCCAATGGGATTCCAATCCGCAGCGGTGGGAGGCGAGATGGTTTACAACGCAACGTCGTTAATCCCTCGACCACGGAAACGCCTCTTCACGTTTTGGAGTTCAACATTAATTCAACGCGTTCGAAAGGGAGAGTAATTGTTTTCTTATTTTATCTTGTTTACATTTGAGTATCAAACATTATATTCTACACGATAAATCAGGCTAATGTTCTATTTTTATTTCAGTGCCTTTATAGCGTTCGACAATGAAATATTTCTCCTTCTCAAACCAGTATAGTGGAGTGAGACAGGTAATCAGTTAATATAATACAAGCACCATGTTTTGCGTAAATAGTACACTTGATTTTAATAATCAGTTTTAGATAAGCTACCTCAAATTCGTTCTATTTACTTCCGGTATGCTAAGATGCACTGATTGATTCCAATAAAATACTAGTTAATGTAAGAAACGTATTGCGTGCACCTGTTTATAATAAAAACTAAATTAATACCCTTTATCCGTACGCCAAGTTGTTTGATAACTTCCAATTTTATTAGAAGTTGTCTTTTGTTTCAACGTCACGAACATGGGTGAAATTCTGGAGAATTTTGTTTTTCACTCATTTACAGTATTCGTTTTTCGCTCAGTTATAGTATCCCACTCATTCCTTGATGAATCAGTTATGCAACTGTCATTGTTGAAACGCGGATAGCCTTTTCTTGAATACCGGATAATGTTATCCGCTTTTTACATGGTTGATGGAGTCCCTGATCTTACACATGGGGGAATATATAAGTCGCGCGCTGATATCAACAATGACAGTGCATGATGTCATTGTGTAAATAAACATGCAAAACATTAGTAGTTGGCGACGTCAATGTTAATGATATGCAAGAAAAAGAATCAATCATGGGTATCCGATAGGAAAATTACAACCCACGCTATAACTGTTAATCGGAACCTCGGCAGAGCTTCGGTTCGGCAGAGCTTCGGTTCCGATAAAAAAAACACATAATACCTGGTGTTGGAATTCTCGGTCTTCACCGGATACCCATGAAAGATTCGTATAATCCGGTATGCAAGAAAGGAGATCTTATCCGCGATTGCCTATGTACAGTTAAAAGGAATAAGAATGGCTACATTTTGTATTTGATAAAATGAAACAAGAATATCTTCACAACGATGATTATATATCATCTTAGGCAGTTATCAGGTCTGGACGTTTAATGTCAGTTGCAGTTAGTGCGTAGCTTCCATTAGTTATATATTCTGCCCACTCTTCTGCAATCATCGGACACTCAGGGGCGGCTGTTATGCCAGCAGTTCAGCTTTATTCACCTTTGTAATTATTGTTAATTGACTGTGGTTGAATGCTAAAAGAAAAAGAAAATTCCAGTGGAAGTAACAGATGATAATGGAAATATTGTCTCAGATAGCGAATCTATATTATTAAAGTGAAAAAACAGTTTTTCAAATTTGTATAAGTCTTCAGCTAATCATAGTGTTCCGATTAGTTTCGATAATGAACATGTAACAAATAATGAATCTATTCCAGAATTTGAAAATGAAATTACTATAGCTGAGATACAAAAAGCAATTTTTAATTCCAAAAAGGATAAAGCAAGCGGTATTGATGAACTACCAGCTGAAATATTTCGTAATGATACATCTGTTTCCATTTTACATGTTCTTTTTAATGTTTATTATAATACTGGTATTATTCCTACTGAATGGGGAAAAGGTATTGTTAATCCCATTCCTAAATCGTCAACTAATGATCCACGTGATCCTTTGTCTTACAGAGGCATTACACTTGCTCCATCTATGTATAAATTGTATTGTTATATGTTAAATCAAAGATTGTCTACCTGGACAGAAGCAAACAATATAATAACAGATGAACAAAATGGGTTTAGAAAAAGTAAAAGTACTACGGATCATCTATCGTCATTAACTAATATTATTGAAACCAGAATAAAAAAGAAACTTCCAACTTTTACTGCATTTGTCGATTTCAAAAAAGCATATGACACTGTAAATAGATATCTGTTGTAGAATAAACTTTATGACTTAGGGATAAATGGTAAAATGTTGAATGCAATTATGTCTTTATATGCATCTGTTTCATCCTGTGTGCGTATAAATGGTTTAAAGGTGAAATATGGCGTGTCTTTTGAGTATATATTCGGAAATATATGTATATAATATACAATCTGTTCAAATCTTACACTTATTGGTTGTCCCGTTTTCTCACAGTAGCCAATTTTATCTCATAGCGCACACGCTTGAGTTTCGCCCTGGTAAGTGTCACGTGATCCCGTGACGTCATTGGTACCAAACGATTAGCGGTGTCGCATTGAGTTGTATAGTATTGTCTATGTAGGATTACGTTTTATGGTACTTTTTAAAAATGCCGTGTGCCGTTGCTGGGTGAAAAAGTTTGCATAAAGAAGGACAAGATAATAACCTAAGTTTCTTTCGTTTCCCTAATCGAGATAATGATATATTAAGTCTGAAGGGTGGGTAGACCGTTACCGAAGAAAATCGCCCGACTGACGTCGAGAAAGTGGGAACCTACGAAAGACGCGCGAGTTTGTAGCAAACATTTTGAGTTGACTTCGTGGGAAGTCCCATCCTTTGGTTTCATTATCTTTGAATTTGTAGAACAAAAGGCCATGCATATTAAAATCAACAGCGGTACCAACGATATTTGACTATTAAAATGAGAAGTACTTAACCCCGACGTCTCCAAGCAAGTTGTATTCGCCTATTCGACCAGCGTTGAGAAGGAAATTCATACATGAAGTAAGATTGAAATTTATGTTCAATTATCTTAGCACCTCTTCGGGTATACGTATGCTAAATTGAAGAAAGGTGTATAGTCTTAGATCTTTATATACACCGCGAATGTTTAGCTGTTGAATTAGAAGCATGCGTCTTTACGTGAATCAATGAAGAGTTGACGGCGCTAATAATATGTAGCCGTCTTTTTTTAAAATATTGCTAAGAACGTTCAGCATATACATTTAAATGAATCCGGTGAAATAAACACTGTGTCTTTGTTTCCAAATTTTAATTTTAATAATTTTAAATTATACATCCCTTCTGCCAATAGTGTTATAAATATATATTATCAACATATATAGGTCTATGGATTTGAACAAAAAAAAAAAAGTTCAAGAATATCTATTACAAGGCAGAAAATTAATAATATTACTAGCTTTTATATTAATTCAGTAATGTTTTATGGCAAAGCAACAACAATAACGCCTCTTAGCTCGTGGAATAAGTAAAACAAGTATAATAGAATAATATACTTTATATTATGGTAATTTGATGTTTGGTCTGTTTTCGATCTGTATATCAGGAGTAAGTATACATGAGTAAGTATACTTACTAACTGTCTATATCGTGCTCATAATACATTTGGCTATATTATTTAAATTATAGTATTTTTCTGTCTTCGTGCGCGACAATTAGAGCTCGCATATCATGTGATATATCCGTCTTGTGCAATACGCGTCTGCCCTCGGCGGTATTACACTGCTCAAGTAATTGCAATAAACAGGAAATATATCATAAAACCAGGTTTCCCTAAATGTTGCGTGCTTTTGTGATATACCGACGTATGTACCCTAATTAGGCTGTACTTGAATAGTGCACCGCAGTATTTGATTAGTGGAGACTAGAGAGCGTGTCATATTGCAAACACCGCTCCTAGAGTGTTTGGTGTTGATGGCGACTTATGGCAAATATATAATACTATAGAAATTATGGTGCCGAAATTATATGCTGTTTCATTTATTATTGTTTTTATTCATTTTTTATCAATTATGGATAATATCTAATAAATATATTTGTTCCATGTCTACTTATCGGCAAAAAAATCTGACGCTCGTATTTAGACCAGGTCCATTCATTCGGAATGTACTACATTTCGCGGTTATTGTGTATGTACCAAGATATTGCAGTGTTGCGGGTGACTTACTGTCAGATTTCGATGAAAACAATGTTTACGTTGTTTTTTGTTTGTTGTTGCTGTCAGTGTATAAATACACTATTTTGTTAGATTAGTGAATAGTGTAATGAACCGCTGAACGTAACGAATGACATGACACGATAGTCTTTACAACCTCTCCATTTGCACCTGCACCGCGTTCGACTTCATCATCAGTTGATGAATCCGATGTATTTTCGTCCTCAGACACGTATTCTGGCTCAAAATCGTAAGGTTGCACATTGTGTAACGTCTTATCACGGGCATTTCCCCTGACTCAGTATCATGATCGCTTAAATCTCACATTTTCACACAAGGTATACTGTTTTGCGTTCAGTCCCAATGTAAACAAAAAATAGTTTGTTCCCAATGACGTCACTTCCGGTAATTCGCGCAAGAGTTTTTCCCCTTAGATTTTTTTCGATTTCTTAGCAATGCCTGTTCGCCTGTTCGATTTTTATCTTTAAAAACATATTTTCACTGAACATACATCAATGGCATAGTAAAAATCGTATTTATAATCATATTTAATACTTAAAAACATATCAAAAGCGGATTTGTTGATTTAAGACAAATTTCTGCTTTAAATACAGAATGGTTAAATGTTACAACGGGATTAAGACAATGTTGTTGTTTATCCCCATTGCTTTTTAATTGCTTTATTAACGATTTAGCATTAAAATTGAAGTCGTTAGGTCTAGGAGTAGATATTGGTGATGGGGAAAAAGTATGTGTTATCATGTATGCGGATAATATTGTACTGCTGGCCGAAAATGAAACAGATCTACAGCTATTGTTAAATACACTAGATGATTGGTGTGAAACCAATTTTATGTCAGTCAATATAAATAAAACTAATGTTGTGCATTTTAGACCAAGATCAAAACCACAGACGTTTTTTGAATTTAAATGTGGCGGATCTGATATAATTATAAAAAATAAATATGTTTATTTAGGCCTTGTTTTAGACGAAAATCTCAAGTATAATGTAACAGCTTCATTTGTTTCACAGTCAGCCAGTCGCGCGTTAGGACTGTTAATTTCAAAATATAAAACAGTTGGTGGGATGCCTTATAAAGTTTATACTAAACTATTTGATTCGCTGGTTTGGTCTATTGTAGCTTATGGTGCAGCAATATGGGGTACTCAAACCTACTCTTGTATTGAAGCCGTACAACATAGAGCAATGCGAGTATTTTTGGGTACGACAAGAAACACACCATCAGCTGCAATGGCAGGAGACATGGCATGGCAACCGGTTTGTGTTAGACAAATAATTGCGGTATCAAATTACTGGGTACGATTGAGTCATATGCCAAATATGTGTTTCAATAAACGAATATTCAATTATTGTTTTAATAGTAAAGGTTCTAGATGTAAAAATTGGTGTTACAAAGTTTTAAATAATTTTTCAAAAATTGAGTTTAATAACGTTCCGAGTGTAATTAACCCTATTGTTAAACGTACATTTTTAGATGATGTTAAGAGTGCATCTTTAAATCAGTTTATAATAAACTGGAATGTAAATATTAACTCGGAACGTGGTAGTAGTAATATTGGTGGCAATAAATTACGTACTTATAAGTTATTTAAAACTACATTTGAAACAGAAAGGTACTGTAAACTAATACTACCAAGAAATCATAGGTCGGCTTATTCTAGATTCCGATGTGGCGTAGCACCAATTAGACTAGAGACTGGAAGATATGAAAGACTTCAGATTAGTGAAAGAGTTTGTCCATTTTGTAATGTTCAGGTGGAAGATGAGTTACATGTTATGATAACCTGTCCTTTATATAATGATATCAGAGCTAATTTATATGATAAAGCAATAAGCCTAAATCCCAATTTCAATAACTCTACAGATGAACAAAAATTAGTATATTTATTCACAAATGCAGACTTACTTCGTGTATGTGCCAAATCCTGCTACTTAATTCTTCTACGTCGATCTAGCTTTTTGTATCGCTAGTCTTTTTTCCTTCTTAAATATGCCAAACAATGTCAATTTTATATATGTAAATAATGTCAATTGTTTTTATCATATCGTGATTCTGTTTTATTTTCTTCTATGAAAATGATGCTAATCAGTTCCTTTTTGATCTGATCAAAGGGGTTAAATGATTTTTTAATTTTGTTTTAACTAATGCGCAATAGTGCTTTGTTTATTTTGTCAAATCTTACAATACTCATTCTTAGTACATATTTTATAGATAGATTAGCATCATTTACATAGTCTTAATGTGTAATATATATGCTAATATCGTTTGATGTTATTAGCTACTTTGAAAATATGTTGATGGTTTTATAACTATAGTCTCTTATAATTCTAATTAGAATGGCATGGCTATCTTATACTGTTTACGATGTTTTATTTATGTTTGTATTTATTGTAAACCATGATGAGACTTTAATAAAGAAATATATATATATTTCCTGTTCGCCTTTTATATCTGCTATAATCCTGGGAAAAAAGCCCAGTTATTTTATTTGACCAGCCTCTTTGTAATATTACTAAGCAGTCAAGGGAATTGGCCTGACCATTTAGGCGAAATACATTTGTTTTGTTTGCGTTAAGAGGATTAAATATTGAATTCTTTAGGACAAGGGCCAGATGGCTTTGGATGATAATGATGCTCAATCAAAGCACGTGTTTTGACACCTATCACGTGCATCTCGTACAAGGACTACACACACGACGACTGCTACTTCAATATTCGTTTCGTTTTACAGGAACATGCATATGATATACACATTGAAAGTGTAAATGAGAGCGTCACCCAATGCAAATTATGAATATTTGAGGAGAGAGGAATGGCCATGGGATTAACGGAAAATCCGGTTGAACTCAGAAGTTGGATATTATCCGGATCTGAAATTTCGAGAGTTCTTAATGAATTTGAGCAGTCAGCTGAAAACACTCACCACCACGACATGCAAGCCGGTTTTCAAGTTTCAAAAAGCATTAGTGGAACACGTTACTTGCTTTGCCAATGAAATATTTGGAAATCCGGTTTCTAGAGGAAAGTACAGATGTGTTATCATCAGAGCAAACTGTCCAACATATTAAAAGCATAGTTCACGAGAAGTACCGCTGTAAGTGGAGCGGTGTGGTCTAGTAGTAGAGTGTCGGACCCAAGATCGAAGGTCGAGGGTTCGATCACGCCATGACCATGTGTGATCTGTCCCTGAGATAAACGCTTAATCTGCATTTGTTTTGTACTTGTTCCACCAAGAAATAATTGAAAGTAATTAAAATAAGTTCAGAGAGCTTTCGTTACAATCAATGCAAGCTAAATGCGTTTAAATCAGTACCGTGCATTTTTGTGAAAAACTGATTGACTGGGAGGATATACTCTTTGTATGCGAACATTCCACGAAACGAATTACTTCGGTTTGCTATCGGGGCGTCTAAGAGTAAAACATTATTTTCCGTGTTAATAAGTGACTGTGTTTTATTTTTAATACTATAAATAGGCTAGCAGTGAAGAGGTGACATGGGCGAATTTTCTAAACACGAAAAGCAAGCATATCCGCCAATCAGTAACAGACTGAGAAGATTTAAAACTTAGTTGCCTTAATGAATTAAGTGAACCCTTAATGAATTAAGTGAACCAGTTGTTGGTACAGCCTGGCGTTACAGCCATAGTTCTGGGTGGATGCTTAAACCTGTCGAAGTGAGTACATTTGAAGAATATGCCTCTGAGACGTTGTCATTTGTAATGTTCAAACTTTAAAACGTAGCCTAAAGAGATTCGTTATTTTTATGCGATTTTTACAAAACGGATAGCCTTAAAGCTTTGAGGAAAATATTTTGTCCCATCCGATGCAATCCACAAATACTGGCAAGATGTCCTACGTGAATTTACAAAATAGAAATGTTCTCATAACTTTCATAACGCTGAGTGGGTCATCGAGGACAAAGAAATTGTAGCCACTTATGGGGAACAAGACTTGCTGAAAACAAGGTAATGATGCACACAGTCTATACAGCTGATATTGTCTCGGCAACGTTTTTTCGAAGGTTAGCATTATAAGAGCTTTGGAACCGGAAAACAGTAAAGGGAGTTTGCTACTAATGTCATATCGTTTGAAACTGATGAATGTAAATCCAAATCACTACTGGTCTTCCAGGCAAATACTGTCATCCTTCTTAGACATAGCAAGATAAGTTCATGGGACATTTGGCACTGCTTATCATCACCTACATCTATTGTTCAAGAAATGATCAGATGACCATATGGTGCTGCTAACAAATGAGAGCTGTTGAACGATTTGTAATCCGTTTGCATGACAACATTAGGTCGTGTGTTGATATTAACATTGCCAAAAACAAATGTTCGTGACAAAGAGCAGGTACATGGACAGCTTCCACAGACACAAACAGCTCTTTAGTTTAAACGTATTGTACAGCGATTGTAACAAAAGCTCTATGAATTTGTTTAATCACTCTCGGTGTCTTCCTGGTTAGAACCAGTACAAAGCAAATGCAGATAAAGTCTTTATCGGGTACACAACACATTAGGTCATAGCGGGGAACGAACCCACTACTTTCTCTACAACTAGACCACAACTCTTTAACAGCACGTGCTGTCTATCAACCAGGCTACGTTTGGAGACAAACGCTTTTCAATAGATTGGGGCTGTCAGAAATTTGATTCTGTGACGGTTGTTTTACTGTTGACAAATTAGCAGGAAGCACCTCTTAGTGCCCATGAACTTATAAGATGTGCTTTCAGAGAGGCAATCGTCAACGCTGGGCCAATCCCGTCATTCTTCGGGATCCCGCCTCGTATGTATCACGACGCTTCTGTATGTTCAAAATCTTGACATTTTGATCGCCGGAAGGCAACGTCACAAAAATAGTGCACTGTTGCTATGTAAACAATATGGCCGCTGGCCACACGTGTTGATGTGTAATGAAGATGAAGGTTTTATCACTGCTTTCATGTAAATAAACTATTGATGGACATTGCAACATTTGAATGCAAATTTGTTTTGGTGGGAGTCTAAGGCGCGATGATGTAACCAATATGGAAACCTGCGTCTTACATTTGAGTAATGCTGCGAAGCAGTGTACGAGATGTTGCGAATGCTGCCTGCAAATACGTAATAGCTTCACTCTGACGCACTTCCTTGTGTGCCTGTAATGGGGAGTGTGAACACAATTGAATATATGACCAGATACGTGAGATAGAAGCAAATATACGTAAGCAAGCAGTAAAGACACATTTTTTAAATCAAATTTTACTGTCGTCATCCTATACACAACCGGAAGAACAATCATTTTAAAGGAAGATGTATCAAACAGCGTTATAGTGTCTATTTCAAAATGTATGCTTTGAAATGGTTTGCATTAACAGAGTTTGCGCATGCGCATGGTTAAAATATATAATTGACGACATATGTTGTAAAAACTAATTACAGTCGTTTGATTTATTGAATGAATAAGTACAAGCAATTTAAAAGAGATGCTAATACTAGATACACTAGATTATTATTTTCTACTAGACCGGAAATGAAAGTACTTCACGCATGCGCACAAGTAAAAGTATAATATTAATCCCTGTATCACCCGGCAAAATGTTGGTACTTATATCACAAATAGCACGACTTCTTGACTATCCAGCCCTGCCTTTATCGCGTTACTTCATTGTACGGCGTCAACTACCAGGTCATACGCACATAGAAACCAGTTATATATCGTGCAAGAAAACAGTAGCCGGTCAGAACAGTTACATAAGAAAACAGTAAGGGGAATGTAAAAGTTTCATCAACATGATCAACTCTGTTTAATGACTGAAGAGATGTTGCTTATTTTAAAATCAGACAGCACCAAAAAGAGAAACATATATAGCTGTACACACAAACAGTTAGTAATCTTCAAACACAAATTCTTTATATTATTCTCATAATTAATATTAATTACTGAGCAAATGCAAGTTATGAAGAAAAACTAATGGGGCGCCGCGAGCTTTTAAAAAATAAAGATTGCCGTTTGTCCCTTTAATAAAGTTTAACATCAATAAATAATCAGTGACGACACCGATTTGAAACCAGATGCATTCGTGTGCTGAGAGCAGATTTATTGACTGTATCCCTGAAATAGATATGTAATTCAAGTCAAAATGACTGCATATCAATTTGACTGCGTCCCGGTATTCTTACTAGAATACAGTCGTTTTATGAACAGTAAAATGACGTTGATACACAGTCCAACACCCATAGCAGCTTTCTGAGTCCGGGATAAATATAGCCGGAGCCATGAGGCTGTGGCAATAACGGAATATTTCAAAAAAACTTATAGTGTGAGTGTATTAGAAATTATGCATGGTTGCAGCACGTTCTTCGTTCTAAGTACTCCTAGCAATGCTATAGATACGTTTTTTCATGACAGTCTAATTGCATACACTATAACAGGGGAAACTCTATTCATCAGACGTGATTAAATACTAATATATTCTATTGTTCTACTGACTTGTACTAGCACACCTTTGCCAAGATAACCATTGTATTATTTTTTTGTTATATAAAAACACCGAAACTTGGCAGCTATGCTTCACGTTCAAACCTATAAGTACTCTAACAACTAGAGAGAACACTAAAACAATTTTTGCAGTAAGCATTTGCACTAGAATGAATCAGTAAAAACCTTTGTATGATCCAATGTACCAAATGCACAAATACATATTTTCTATATTAAGCAGTGTGCATACTAAATGAACCAATAAGGTCCTGTTGCATGAACCAGTATACTAAATAAACCAATGCTTTATTTGCATATGTCACAGTCCCTAATATAAACGTAATCTGAAACACATTTATTAACAGTGACGTTCAACCTGTGAAGGAAATGGGTCTCTGTTGCTGAAATGTTTAAAACAGTCGGAACATCTAAGTTTAAAAGGTACACAAACTGTGTAAAAATGTAATTAATATTAACTTGAACCTTTGGTACAATTTTTAACGACACAATTACGTTGACAACGGGATCGTTAGCTGACGGATATTCGAAGCCGGATCTCATGTGAGGTATGGACATTCCTGAAAACATAAACACGCCGATCTCGTGTGAGTGATATCGTTATGGTTGAATAAACTACCTATGAACATATTTCAAACCATAATCCAGACAATATACCAAATGAACTGGATGAGTAGTAAGTCTCGGCGTATTTAATTGGTATTGGTGTTTGATGCTGCATACGGAGGAGCAACTGACATATTAAATGGAGGAGCACGTGATTAAAATTGTTATGGGTAAAAGACTGGCTATAATATCGTGTTGTTGTATTGAAATTGCTGTATTGAAAGTATCGCTATGTCATTTTATGTCCTTTATGAAAGACTTTTTAAGGATGAATTAAAAGCTGTTCGCCCCTGATCGTTTCCCTGCACTGAGCCCCATTGTCGACCTCAGAGTGCACATGCAGAGTGCACATTTAGAGTGCACATGTAGAGTCTGACGACAACAACCCATATATATTTAGGCGTCATACGCACTGGCAAGGGCCGGTGTTGGTGTTATACCACATTGTACACTATTAGCGATTGATCGAAGTTATATATCCTTAAATCATTTTGTTAGTTATCAACTTAAATCCAACTTTTTCCACTGAACAATGGCATGTTCAACATAAACAGATACCACGTGATGTGTCAGGTGCCCGGTCTCGATAGACTTTTAACTGCTGGACCGGGTACCAATCGAAGGGAGATTAAAAAAAATGTGGAGCGCCTCTGAATTCCAATGTATAGACGGTCACGTGGTTTTGTTTGCATTTGTACTAGCCAATTACTAATTTATGTCCCGCGGTTTTGACCACATGATCAGATGTTACCAATGGTTCTCAATTTACTATTGCTTACTGTTGCCATATAACATTTTATAATTATTAAAATGTTTCTATATTTTTGTCTATAAAAAATTGCAATAAATACACATGTTTGTTTTTGTCCTTTTGAAAACATTCTGCGCCGCCCTGATGCTTTGCATCAGTTTCTTCTTGTATTGCTTGTGATACAACACAGTTTTGTCGATTATTCCAAAGTTGCGTGATCATCATTCGCACTTCACTTGAATTAACGAAAGTATGTGTGTCTTAAGCAATGGTTAGTTTTACATAAAACATGCCCATTAGCACGAGTAGTATCAACAATAGGATGTCAGCATACTGATAAATAATAATGTTCAGTTCAACAGATATGACATTTCGGGGTACGTTGACGGTTATTTTGTTTATTAAAGGGACACAAGGCAATCTTGAAGTGTTGGAAATGGGTGTCTCGATGTATATAAGCAGTATCATTTTTACTTTTACTCTCGTTACATTTAAATAAATCAAAATTTAAGTATTCACTAGTTCGTCTTATTATACTATAAGTTTTAATATATTATTTGTGCAATAATATCAAAAAATAATAATATGCGACAACAAATTGCTTCATACTATTCTTATAATTACTATTAATGATTGAACTAATGCAAATTATGCTGAAAAACTAGCGGGACGCCGTGAGTTTTCAAAAACTAAAGATTGCCATGTGTCCCTTTAAAGTGTGTGATACATCAGTCGTTACATTGGGATCTAGGGTCCAACTTATAACTGACAAATAACAGGGCGTTTACACCATAGGTCTGTTTAGCTTCTTCTAGAAAAATTCTGATCCTTGGTAACACATCATTATGGATTGGGAGAGGAAAAACACGATGGATGACGTCAGACTGATCCTTGATAACACATCATTATGGATTGGGAGAGGAAGAACATGATGGATGACGTCAGACTGATCCTTGGTAACACATCATTATGGATTGGGAGAGGAAGAACACGATGGATGGCGTCAGACTGATCTTTGGTAACACATCATTATGGATTGGGAGAGGAAGAACATGATGGATGACGTCAGACTGATCCTTGGTAACACATCATAATGGATTGGGAGAGGAAGAACACGATGGATGACGACAGACTGATCTTTGGTAATACTCCATTATGTATTGGAAGAGGAAGAATATGATGGATGGCGTCAGACTGATCTTTGGTAACACTCCATTATGGATTGGGAGAGGAAGAACACGATGGATGACGTCAGACTGATCTTTGGTAACATGTCGTTATGGATTGGGAGAAAAAGAACATGGTGGCTGACGTCAGACTGTATCTTACAATGTGCATTTGTATCTTTAGGGCAGTGTGGCGGCTGTAAAAAGTCTCCCCGTGCTACGAATCAGTAGTTATTTGCACTAGTCCTTTGGGACCAACGAGCCCAAAATAAGTGGCTCCGAAGTAGAATACCGCTTAAGCCGGTACTAGAGGTGTTGCTTCTAACATTACCTCTCATGAACAGACTCAATAAAACCGAGTCTGCTACTTTATTATCTTGGTTGTGTTTGTTGCTTCCAAAGGATCTCCTTTATCAGTACTAAACTTTGACTAAAACTGTAACAAGAGTGCTTGTTTCTGACCTTATCATGAAATTGAACGAAGCTTATACTGGTGCGTCGGTCTAGTAAAATGAAAAAAGTTTATCAATTCATTGGTTGAGTACGCGACGGTGATAGGAACAGCCAATACGATACGGCACTGAACTAATGCAGAAGCAGAAACGCCAAGTCATTTCTGGAAGCATTCCATCTATCTGCCATGTCCTGATCATCTAGAGGAAATTTGCATGTTGGTGGTGTAGATATGGCAGAGAATGCAATAACCCATATCACAGACACTGGTTGTTTTGGGTCAGTTGATCTAAGGTCAAGGTCGTCATTATCTCATATGGGCAAACGTATTCCGCGCGATAATTTTAAAAAGCTTAACGACCTCCCTCATGAAACGTTTTAAGTCGTCCCTAGTGTTTTACCCAGCAATATTCCGATGATTACCGTGTGGTTTAGAACGGTGCTTCTGCTCAAATAACGAATATAATATTGTCTACTTAACATAATAGGAAATGGTTTGTGTTGTATATTCATAAATCCATTGCACACTGGAATAACAAAGCCATCAAAATGACAAAACCATTGGAATGGTTGTTATTTATAGGTGTTCCGATACAGATTTTAATCTACTGTAAAACCAAACGTATTTAAACACTCGAAACAAAACTCGATAACTTAACTGCAGTTTCACGTAGTGTACTTTAACAACATTAAATATATATCCTCAACAAGAGACCCGTAAGGGTAGGAAGACGCTCTATTCGTTAGCATGGCCATTATATAACAATACAGGAAGTGACGTATGCTGTATTATGTAAATTTGATGTGGAAATAATTAAACAGCATACGTAAGGTACTTACACAGAGAACATGTCTATTGGTGAAAGATTGGGATTTCTCAGTGAAATAATATTCATAATCGCTAAATAGTAATAACCAACTCCGAAGACATACAATTCTGTGACGTTATGTCATGACGTCGATAAATGTTTCTGACGTCGACGTCATCCGCCGGTAATTTTCAATAAAGTCACAGAGTGAATTTTTTTTGGTTAAAATCATACATAAACTGATTTAAGATTTGATAAATAGAAAACTGAACTGTTGGGTTCGATTTTTTCTATGTTGCTTCTATATACATTGATGTTCCAATTTGTTGTCTTTCCTACCCCTCTTCACCTCCATATTTTGCCCCCGACCTAATGGCTGGACTGGCCATCCAAAACATCATGTCTTGTAATTTATTGTTCGGGGCGCTTGCTTCAGCCAAATCTTTTCCAGCATTAACATGAGTAATTTTATTAATACGTACATAAATTATACATCATTAGAATTGTAATATTTAGTGGTAAATACTTATACCTTAATTTTAAAATCGGATGAGAAGTAAATATTTTACAGCCTTTATGCTCCTTTATTTTGGCTTTTCCTATGTAAATTCCTTGATGCCGGGGCTGCAGAAAATTAAGAAATCTCAAATAACATCAGTTAACCCTAATATTTTGCTATGAAACTTTCAACGTGACTTACTGTACATTTATCCAACACATGAAAATCGTTGTTGGCTAAATATTCTAAAAAATTAAAATGGTTTTATAATTTTTGATACAGCAGAATTTTGCATTGAAAATGCCCTATCAAAAACAACTTTCGCATTTGATTTTTTTTTCATTTCTCTAACGATTTTGAAACATAATGTATTTTTATTTACCACTAAAAATGTGTGTTGCATATGTTTATATTAGAACATAAAATATGAGAAGATAAGTAAAACAACAACATTGTTTGCAAAATCTTCATTGAAGTTAATAGAGAAGCGGTTTTAGATTTTTTACTGGATAACAGGTTGAACATATAAAGTATGTAGATAAGTAATTTAATCAATGCTGAAAAGGGGACCCCTTGAAAGCAACAAACACAAACAAGAGAGAAATGTAGGAGAGTCGGTTTTATTGAGTCTGTTCATGAGAGGTAATATAAGGTGCAACACCTCTCACGCCTCCTAGCACCAGCTTAACTGGTATTCTACTTTAAAGCCACAAATAATGGGCTTGATGATCCCAATGACTCATTTCCTGTCTTTAAATGCACATTAAACATATTTAATTAAAGTCGCAAACAAAATGAATGTCAATTATTACGTAAGCCAACTCGTACATACTAATTAATACCATCAGTTTTATTTATTGGCAATGGCACATCCTTCAGTTTTGTTTGCGTTTTTAAGGTGTTTTGTGGTATAAATACACCAATACTTGGCATTATTCACGAATAATAAAGGTGATATTATGCTCTTTTGGGCCACGGTATATTGGCATTTGCAAGTGCAATTGTGGTGCCAGTAACTTCTATTTTCTATCAATGTACAAGAGCTTTCCCTGTGTAGCCTGAAACATATCTAAGAATGTTTTATTGTAGTACACGCATGGTTAAAACAATTGTATGAAATCATGATGTTAGTATCTGTTTGGCTTATAGTTCTAATAAACGTTGTTATAAATAATTGTCTCTCGCGTGCATATGATTGGCAAATAACATATGTTTGCTTTAATTAGGACCGATTCATCTTCCATAAAATATGTATTAGTAGGTATATTATTTTTATTTTCAGGTTATAGAACCTCCCACAGAGAGTTCTAACACGTCAATAGCTTCCCTCGTAGTATTAAATCGAAGTTTCCCACGTTATTCGAGGCCGTTCTCTTGCTTTTGTACTTAAGCTCCAGGGCGTTAACTCCTGTTTTTCTGTATCTCCCCGGCGGGGCTGCGTAGCTTGGAACATATCTAAGACGTTTCTTGGGACATGCATGGTTAAAATAAGTGTGTGAAATCATGATGTTGCGTTTCTGCTTTGGCTTATTGTTGTAATAAACGTTATTAACAATAATTGTCTCTCACGTGTACTTGACAGATAAAATATGCTTGTTTTAATTAGGACTGATTGATAACAGCATCAGTTAGGTTGGTAGTCAAACAATACAGTTGTTTTACCGTAACTCTAGTTATTGCTTTATATACTTTAAGAGAATCCGGCTTCCAGCCTAGTCAACGCCCAATCCATCGATGCTTTCCGAGCAGGGATTGGTGCGGGAATCGCATAGCTCCCAATCAGAGATATTTTAACCTGTGTTTTATCTTTTAAAACATGTACATAGTTTACAACATGTGCGGGTATTTTCCAGAGGAACTCGACACAATATATAGGAAGAAGAAGAATAGAAAAACGCTAAGAAAGAAATCTGAGTTGATTGCTTGCCGTAATCAATTATTTTCTCTGTTCTCAGTAAACATAGACATATGTGATTTTGGTCAACGTCTATGACGGTGAAATGTATGACTTTTACGCAATATATGGCTTGAGTCACATAACGTCGACGGATTATGTGGCTGTTTTGTCATATACCACGTTAGGTCACATTTTAACGTATTGCGTCGTGACTTTCGACGCATTAAACGGATAGTCATGCAATGCGTAACTTGTGATATTAATATATTAAATTATGGTTGGTTATATGATAATTGTAGGATATGTGAGGGATATGTATATCGCTCGTCGTTTAACTACTCATTTCTTTTCAGAATAAGTTATTACTGCCTAATTAATTGCGATACCAGTCGTATACAGAAGAAGAACCTAACTGTTTTTTCTACATAGTTAATTGTATTTCCTAGTCCTGCACTATGGACTCTAAATGATGATGCCCATGTGTTGTGTGTGAAGTTAATTCCTACTTTCTAGTTCCTAAGCTACTTCCTAATTAGCTTAAAACTGTGGGTGAAAGTGAGTAAACATACAGGACAGAAATCATTTAAGGAAGTCCATATAAGGAATTTTTTATTGGCGATTTGTATATACTATGTTGACTGAAATATCCAAAGTAAAACTGTTTATAGGCCAGGGTTGAGTATAAAAAAAACAAAATGGCCCCAGAGAAACTTTTCTGATCATTTTATGCATTATGCTGCTCAGAGAGGTTTAATCACAAATTTCTAAATAATAAAGCAGTTTTAAACCATAAAATTTGGCATGTAAATACATTAAACATTGCTCTATACGGATGTATCAAAATAATTGTATAATATATTTATTTTCTATACTTTCTAGAACAAAACAATTATTCCTAACTGTCAAATTTTGAATTTGGTGCATTTATTAATAGCTGTACCTGTAAAAGTTGGTCAGAGTGCTGAAACCTTTATCGTAAAGCAGACAAAATACTAACTGGCTACAGAGTATACATAATGACGGTAGGATCTACCTAACGCTGGGGTTTAAGGACTTCCTCATCAGGAATAGGGGACATGCATCTGTCATCGCCCCTTTTTATTCTTGGGCAAACCGTGTTTAATTTTTTTTTAATTTTACCTGTTAAATGTTTGTTATAATTGAATAGGTTAATGTCACATAACGCGTTGAAAAAAATAATGAAACAGATAATATCTAGCCCGTTATGTGACCATGGTGGTCACATAACGCGTTGACATTGTCCACGCATTATGTGACATTGCCGCGTTATCTGACTCAAGTCATCTATTACGTGAAAGTCAAACAATGCGTTGTGACACACGTCCAGTTGAAGATTGGGTGATATTGGGACAAGTAATACCATCACAATGTTGAAGAACCCATGCACGTAGACACTAACCGACTCCGTGATGATGTAATTTCCATGGCAGAAAGAGTTTGTCAACTAACTGTATGTAACCATAGACCTAGTGCAAAATACTTACATTTGTCTGTAGTTGATGGATTGAGAGAGATAACCTGGTAAACTAAAGTGTAGAATGTCAAGTTATGACATATGTGTTAATTTACGGATGCTTATTTGCACATTGGTGGATAGTATACAATTTCGCTTGGCACAGTGATTGCCTATTAGAACAGAACTAGGAGACAAAGCCTCGTGCATTACTTCTCATTACGCTAATTCACACTGACAACACCTACGTGGGTGGATTATTACAAGATAATTTACCAACATTTGGCACAGTTGCTTACCTACTTCTGTATAACATCTAACACGTAGAAAGGTGTTACATGGTATGTGGTATAAGTAAGTAAGTAAGTAAGTAAATAGTTTATTAAAGTGACATGTGCATATACAATTCAAAATCAAACATATATGAAATTACTGGAAATTAAGCACCCGGCCCAACGGACCTATAAGTCACTATCTATAAATAATAATATTAAGTAAATCACATGATATAAATATCAATTGTTAAATAAATTAAATAAAGCAATAATAAATAGTTCAGTGGATATTAAATATGATTGCACATTTATAGCAATGACATTATACTTGCTAAAGCAATAAGTTATGTAACAATATAAGTTGGTATATGTTATGTGTTAGGGTGTAAAATGTGATAATGTTATATTTAGCATAAAAATTCAACCAACCAACCAATATTTATAGTTGTATCAAATAGTATTTGAAAACGAGTTAGGAATAATAGCACTGTGTGGAAGTTTAACCCATCTGCAGCCCCTATGAATTACACTTACTTAGCTTCAATAATGTAACGCTTACAGTAAAACAGAAGATAGGGTTACAAGCAATGTAACATACGTCCCGATGCACGTGCATACGTACTACCACCAAACACATTATTAATATAGCCGTTATTTTTAACCCTTAACCCGCTAAGCACGACTATAATAGCCTTTGCGTCCATTGTAAACCGAGATCAGCCGAAAGTTACAATGTCCGTCTGCTGATCAGTCATTTCCCCCAAAATACCAATTTTTTACATAAACGGAATGGTATTAATTCAAAGAAAGAACAGTCCATTATATATATGTAGCGGTTTAAAGGCTAAAAGCACTGCACATGCATAAATGTCGAGATTCCGAACATAGTATGCATAACACGATGTAAACTAGTCTGCAACTTGGAATGGTGCATTATTGCTTTACCGTCAACTAAATTTCCAATTAGTAGAATACCTCCACAGACTGAGGACCCACTCTCCAGCCTGAGGACCCACTTCCCAGACTGAGCACCCACTCTCCAGCCTGAGGACCCGATCTCCAGAATGAGGACACACTCTCCAGACTGAGGACCCACTCTCCAGCCTGAGGACCCACTTCCCAGACTGAGCACCCACTCTCCAGCCTGAGGACCCGATCTCCAGAATGAGGACACACTCTCCAGACTGAGGACCAACTCTCCAGATTGAGGACACACTCTCCAGACTGAGGACCCGATCTCCAGACTGAGGATCCACTCTCCAGACTGAGGATCCACTCTCCAGACTGAGGACCAACCACTCTCCAGCCTGAGGACCCACTCTCCAGACTGAGGACCCGATCTCCAGAATGAGGACACACTCTCCAGACTGAGGACCCACTCTCCAGACTGAGGACCCGATATCAGACTGAGGACACACTCTCCAGACTGAGGACCCACTCTCCAGACTGAGGACACACTCTATAGACTGAGGACACACTCTCCAGACTGAAGACCCAATCTCCAGACTGAGGACACACTCTCCAGACTGAAGACCCACTCTCCAGACTGAGTACCCACTTTCAAGATTGAGGACCCCCTCTTCAGCCTGAGGACCCACTCTCCAGACTGAGGACCCACTCTCTAGCCTGAGGACCCACTTCCCAGACTGAGCACCCACTCTTCAGCCCGAGGACCCACTTTCCAGACTGCAGACTGAGGACACACTCTCTCTAGACTGAGGACCCACTCTCCAGCCTGAGGAACCACTTCCCAGACTGAGCACCCACTCTCCAGCCCGAGGACCCACTTTCTAGACTGAGGACCAAATCTCCAGATTGAGGACCCACTCTTCAGACTGAGGACCCACTCTCCAGACTGAAGACCCACTCTCCAGACTAAGGACCCACTCTCCAGACTGAGTACCCACTTTCAAGATTGAGTACCCTCTCTTCAGTCTGAGGACCCACTCTTCAGACTGAGGACCCACTCTCCAGACTGAGGACCACCCCGCTCCAGCCTGAGGACCCACTCTCCAGACTGAGTACCCACTCTCCAGACTGAGGACCCTCTCGTCAGCCTGAGGACCCACTTTCCAGACTGAGGACCCAATCTCCAGACTGAGGACCCACTCTCCAGACTGAGGACCACCCCCGCTCAAGACTGAGGACCCACTCTCCAGACTGAGGACCCTCTCTTCAGCCTGAGGACCCACTTTCCAGACTGAGGACCCAATCTCCAGACTTAGGACCCACTCTCCAGTCTGAGGACCCACTCTCCAGACTGAGGACCCGATCCCCAGATTGAGGATCATTTCTAGATGATTTCCTTTCAGTTAGGTACACGCTCACAGATCGCGTTTCAAGAATGCCTTTACTATTTGTGTCAGTGTTGTTCCATATTATGTCGTCTTTTATGTATAGCAGGCTCATTCTGACATCAAGGGAATCAGCTGCAAATGGTATCACCACCTCCTCTCTCAACACTCGAATTACCCACCGTCTCAACGATCGGATGTTGCGATGATAGAACACTGCATGTGTTTCTGTAATCCTAATATGCATTATCTGTGCAAAACATTGGATTGAAATCCGCCTAATTGCTAAAGCATATTTCTCCTGGGAGGTGTAGTGTGTAGTAATTAATGAGCTGATATCTTACTTGATTGTTTGAAATTCTCTGTAAATGAAAAATGAGTCCGGATAATGGCCAAACCAAAAACACTGGACATATTGCTCAAATTATAACGGTAAAAATGCCTGTCATTTATTTGGGTATATAAAGCGTAAAAGCGAATTTGCTGGCCTCCAGATGGCATGGGCCAAAGAAATATCTGTCATTTCTAAAAGTATGCAGAATGGGAACTGGACAATTTTAATTGAATAGGGGTCGTGAACGTGTTTATTTGCCGATCAGTTTACTAGTTTACTCCTTGTCATAGGTGCATGAGTGCCGGAGAGGACCATACAAGTAGGTACAAGCAAGGTTTTACGCAAGCGTAAAATAGCTTCCGAGAGAAAATAGCATTATGTCTGGGTAGAAACTGGGAACAAAGTTTAACATAATAACAGATCAAGTCACGTGTGTTAAAAAAACAACAATATTAAAATAAATATATAAAAAACATGTCACGAAGACGTAAACATGCCATGACCGTTTTTCCTTACCAAACACATTCTTCCCATATTTTACCATCAGTTCTTCCTACCAAACATTTTGAATCAAGGTGGACGACCTCGCTTTGTTCTGGTCAAATCCTTGACATGCGTTACATATTGATTAAATATTCACCTTTGTAGCACAACATACTAGAAGTAAGAGTTCACATCAGCACAGAAATACAATTGTTCACATGTAAGGGGTGCGTTTGCGTTAGCGTTTGCATCACAACAAAAATAAACTGTTCACTGCTACCATGTGTAATTATCAAAGCAAAAAACTCAAATAAACTGCTTATATACATCGAGACCATTTTAAATACTTTAAGATTGCCGTGTGTCCGTTTAATAATTTAATAACAAAGCAATAAAACACCTGTCCATGATTAAGCATTCGCACCTTTTCCTTAAGATGTTGATATAGGTATTGCTGGTAATGCTGTTAAATCCAGTCAGACTTTGCTTTTTATATGAACTGGAAAACAGCGACGTAAGCTAGATTTAAAATGTGGCACTTCAAAAGATCCCACCTCATGAATCCTGCAATGCACGGAATATATATAAACTTACATATTGTTTTGCTTATCGGTTAATAATTGGATGAGTTTATGATGTGTATTTTCAGTAAAATTATAAATCTCGTAGGTTTGGTTTAAACACGTTTTATTACATTATGTGATCCGAGTATTAACTTTCATACCCCATCTAACCCCTTCTCCAAGAAGCGAAAACGGGGTTGGCTGGGGTATGAAATAAAACCTTAATGTCTGCTTAAAACGTTTGCATATTGTAAAATTAAAACATTTAATAGGTAATTATACGGTTATCACAGTTTTTCAGTAAAAAAACGTTTTAAACGTGTTTTATTGACGAAATATCAGTTTTATGCTGATATAAGCTTTCCCATCGCTTAATGGAATTAAGGCGGGACCACGTAATGATACTTGCCTTTTACAACATAACATGTGGACACAATATAAGAAAATGGATTAGAACGGAAGTAAACTATATAGAGTTTAATTAACATTGTTGAAGTGATACGGGAAATAATTCCCGAGTGAGAAAGATTCTTGCGATATAGAAACTCGTGCGTTTTCGCACGAGTTTCTATATCGCAAGAATATTTCTCGCACGAGTTTCTATATCGCAAGAATATTTCTCACGAGTGAATTATTTTCCGTATCACGACAAAAATGTTAATTAAACTATGTAATATATATTCTGTGATGAATTTCTTCCCAATCGTCTTTTTACACAAGTATTCCTTCTTCTGTCACTCCTTTGGCGACAGCGCGGAGTAATATCATGACGTCAATTCGTGACGTAATATCGTGACGTCTGTCGTTTAGTTCATAACATTTGGCTACTGTGCTATCTTGCACACTATGCGAGATAGCACAGTAGAGGAAGGGATATGTTATAGATTTTCTCAAACTAGGAAATTTCTATAATTCATCACAGAGTATATAATATTTATTATTATCTTTTACTTTTTAAACGCTTATTAACGGGTAATTACAGCTTGATTATATAATTCACCATAAGCTTAGGCTCATTAATATGTCCAATGTCAATAATGACAAATGATTTTGATAATTAAGATTAACATGAATTATAAGGAAGAAAACCAAGTAACACTGTATAGGCCTACTAGACTTAGTGGTAAGAAGTTACATATTTTTTGTCTATACCATATGGAACATTTTTAATTTTCAGGTAAAATAGCAAAACTGTGTAAAAAAACTGCCCTTATTTTCAATATTTATTTATCTTTATTTAGATTTTTGAGAAACGCAGTCTATTAGTGCGGTATAGTTTAATATGTTGGATTAAAACGATAAGGAAGTTTATGAATAATGTACAGAGGAAACACATCAGAAGTAAGAAATATCCCCCACCTAGTACCTTTAAAGGGACACATGGCAATCTTGAGTTTTATTCAGACATTTAAATGTGCTCCTCAATTTAGTTATCCTGCGTCATTTTGACTTTAAAACTGCTTGCATATGATTAAATAAAAAATAGATATTTCATTTTTTTTCTCTCTATTTTCACCAATTTTTAAACATATTATTGGTGCACTATTATAAAAGGTTAGAACTGATATGTAAAAATAATTTGTTTGAACTATTCTAACAATTGCTATTAATGAACAAATGCAAGTGAAGAGAAAATCTAACGGGACGCCGCGAGTTTTTAAAACATCAAGATTGCCGTGTGTCCCTTTAAGCTGTAAAATGCCATTCAAAAAAGGCTGCCGCATAAATATTCATGACATGTAGACATTTAAAATAAGTCGCAATGAAATATAATCCAAATGCTGGAGTATTTTCTTGCCATCAAGGGTGAGGGAGAAGTATGTAGATAAGGCCGTTTTGATAAAATCTAGATAAAGAGTGTTGTTATTATGCTAACCAATTAAACTGGGTGTGGGAATAAATCTGCATTGCATTTTTCCCCATTTTTTTCCGAAAAATAACCAGCATAAACTATACAAAAAAGATTAAATATATTAGTGACATTAGGCCTACACAACTATAACTCACATCTTATAATATATTGAGCATTTTTTTTTTTTTTTTTTACAAATGGTACATTATGTCTAGTATTACTGCCATAAAGAGCAAACTGTTGGGCGTTGCATAAAGAGCATCAGTGTCTAGACATTTAGTCTTTGATTGTATTCTAGGAACATTAAGGGTTTTTACTTTTGATGTTATAAAAAATCATATATACTGAACAAAAAAAGAAACGTCCGCTGATGTTGATGCTGATTGTCTAGACAGCAAAACAGGAAAAAATAATGGTTTTAAGAATAACTAGACTACCAAAAATAATTCAAATAAAGATGTTTTTGAAAAGTTCAGTACACAAGGGAGTTCGTCCCCTTTTTCTTTAAACATGCTTTTTGGTCACAAAAACAAATTACATCTACGAAAATTACCCAAATTTGTCCGAGACAATATTTTCTATATATTCCTTACCAAACAAATCACAAAAAAACCTAACACAGATTGTGTAGATGGCAGCTTTTGATTATCAATTATCATCAAATTACCTCCCTTTAACATTACCATATCATCCATAAAAGATTATTGCTTGGAAAATTTGAGACTGTTTAATGGGATATTTAGTACTCACTTAAGTGTGCTTACAAACATCAAACGTTGTATTAAAACGCTGTTTAAGCTTTTATATCCCCTCAAAAACTTGTCTATGGAAATACCAGCAAAAATGTCGAACGTTTCGTTTTTTGTTCAGTATAGTAGAATTAACGACTGGATGTATTCATAAAGAAAGACCGCAAGACAATATTTACTAATTTACCAACTGTTTTTGCCGTACATTATAGCAAATTTATGATTCGGTATATTCTATGATAATGCTAACGTTTTTGTCCTATTACAATTAACATAATTGTATTCCATAATTCCTGCATTTTCATGTCTAAGTAGCTTTATATTCGATTACAGTGACGCCGGCAATTTCTTTCTAAAAGCCATCCACACAAATTAAAACTTCATACTTGGAAATCAGATTACAAGTTTTATTATATCTACATTAGTTCAATTTATATTTAAATTAAACTGTACTATTACTAACAAATTTACCACAAATTCTGTGAAATCTATTGAGAAATAACGAATATATATATATAATATACTTAACGCCATTAAAAACGCAAGTTTGGTAGGAAGCGTGCATTTCGCATAATTTCGATTTTACTTCTTTCAATACATGAATTTGATTGGTCACCAGATTTATAAGGAATATAAGGATAATTTCTAACATGTACATAACACTACAATCGATCTTGGAGACATTTTAATTAAAAAATGAACACAAAATAAAATAAACACAAAATAAAAATAACTTGCACTTTTAATTAATGTTAAGTATATAACATATCTTGATGCCATTTCAAGAACGCCGTCTGCTGTAGGTTCGATCCCTCAGGGGCCTAGGAATCTTTATGTGAGGAAGCTATCCAGCTGGCTTGCGGAACGTCGGTGGTTCTACCCAGGTGCCCGCCCTTGCACGAAAATTGCCCGGAGGGGCACCTGGGGTCTTCCTCCACCAATGGAAGCTGGAAAGTCGCCATATGACCTCAGCTGTTGGTGCGTCTATAAAATCCAATTAAATCAATCAATCAAGAACGCCGTGCCGTGCGTTCCTTTATTTATTTTTAAATAATGATCGTTTACGCCATACACAGTTAGAGACTTAAGCACCAGTGTGCTAAATATTTGTAAAGAGTCAATCGTTTCCGAAAATAAATTCATACCAACTCCTTCATCAAAAGCTTTAATCTAGTTGCATATTTTTTTTATGTTGCAGATTCCACTGAAACTGAAGTGCTCGCTTTGATTGAAACACACATAAAAAGGCGCATAAAGAGAACACTTACATAAAAACAAATTCCGTTAAACTAATAGCAGAAAAAATATAGTTTCAGCCAAAGTTTTTTTGGATTTTTCAGACAAAATGCATACAGTAAATAAATAATGTTTTTATCCGTGAAACAAACATGTTTAATGGTAAATAAAAATGTATAACTTTTCAAAATCGGTAAAGAAATAAAAATTTCATTTGCGAAAGATATATTTGATGGGGAATTGCAAAATTCTGCTGCAAGGAAATGTTGTTGTTTTTTAGGTTTTTCATCAAAAAATGGTTTTAAATTGTTGGATATTCGTACATTAAGCCACCCTGAAAGTTGTATTGCAAAATATGAAAGCTAACCGAAGTTATTTGAAATTTCTTAATATTCTGCTGTCCCACCAGCAAGGAATATACATGGCAAATGTCCATTCAAAACTCATTTGTGCTGTAAAATATTTATTTCTCAACCGATTTTCAAAACTAAGGTATTTGTATTCACCACTAAAATACCAGTTCTAATGATACATAATCGATGTACGTGTTATTCAAATTGCTGAAGCTACTACAGAAAAAAACCTTTGGCTGAAACAAGCGCCCCGAACAATAGTAACCTTGCCTAATGGTTTTGCACAATACTATATAGCCGATTGCTGACTTTTGTGACGCAATTATAATTCTGTGAGTAGTCCGTTTGCTCAAATAAAAGGGCGGAGTTGAATTTCAATAATTGGTCACCAAAAAAGTTGCTGATACAGAAGATGACATAGCCATGCGCCACGTGCAATGAACAAAAGTAATACATGTGCACGCGGACCATAAAGGCAGTGCAGAGTAGGAGCAGAATATACAACGACATTATGATAACATACAATACATTTCACATGACACTAATATTTGCTAGAAATAAAATAGCGGCAGGTCGCACCATTAACTCATATGTGTATGCTGTTGGATTGTTTGCAAACCATTTGGAATAAAACTGCTGAAAAACTGAATAGTTACCTTTTTGTGTGTATTGAATCTTGATACCTAATTCGACTCACATATTTATTGGTAGACTTTTATGACAAGCAGTTACGCAGTTCTATACCTTGTAATTTGTCATTGTTTACAATGCATACTCATAAAAAGAACACTGTTCCACTATATTTCAAGCTGCACTAATCTGTCTCGGAATAATTCCATTTGGGTTTACTGGCCTTTTTATTGTTTTACGTCTCACAGTATTATTCCATGAATGTTATTGAAAAAACGATATTCTTTGTGCGATGTAACAGAAGAAAAACTGGAAATGCATATGCATTACATAACACCAATGCGGAATGCACTAAATCCAGATATACGCGCAAAAACTGTTAAATGTCGACTCTCGTTATATGGATTATATCATATATTGTCCAAAATGTCTCAATTCTAACTTTTAAAATGATTTGTTTTGTGGTGCGTTTTCATTGACCGTGAGTGTATAATTGTATACACATTATGGCCTTCTGTTGAACCTGTTCAGTCAAGCTAATATATAATTATTGTCATATTTGTTTAGACGTGTTAGTAGGAATGCATGATTATGTTAGTTATTCTGCTATTTGCAAGCTACATTACGTGGTCCGAGTATTAACTTTCATACCCCATCCAACCCCTACTCCAAGAAGCACAAACGAGATTGGCTGGGGTATGAAAGAAAACCATAATTTCGGCTTAAACAGTTTGCATATTGTAAAGTTAAAACATTTAATAGGTAATGTTTAACAGGTTATCGCATTGTTTTCAATAAAAAATGTTTTTAAATGTGTTTATTGTCGAAATATCCGTTATAAAATCCGGCTAATATAAGCTTTCCCATCGCTTAATGGAATTAAGGCGTGACCACGTAATGATAATGAAAGAGAAGAACATCATAAGTATTTTACTTTCGTTCTAATCCTTTTTCTGCTATTGTGTACTGATTCCATGATGTAATAATAATGAGAAATAAAATATGTTTAAACCAAAGGTGGTTCTGCTACTACTAAATTATAAGAGTCAGGGTATGGTAAAAGACTGTGATTGCTATTGGATAGCATAGATGTGGTTGACCAAGCCAATGTGAAATAGCAATGCAATGAAGAGAACGTCTACCAAGCCAATATGAACACTTTATCCTAGTTAATCTAGTTCATAACTTGGCAAAACATGACCTATAGTTATGAAACTTCATACTGTTCTCTTTTTTTTCAATTTTATTGACTAGTAACTCTGAATTTCGTTTAGCAGTTATGCTCTTTCTCTTTAAACTTAAACCTGAAACCTCAACCAGCTTATAACTTGGAAAATTATTAACCTATGATCATGAAACTTTATACAGTTCTTTCATATTCATAATATTGCAAATGCAGAGATATCTCCATTTCAAACTTTAACAACAGTTGTTGTTTCTGTTCCAGCATTTATTAAAACAATTGCACCCCGTGTCTTCAAACTGTATAGTTAGATTGTACTTACTGAAATAAGCACATATTTTTTTATATTTTATTATTTTATTAAAGTGACAAATAACATCGTTACAAAATATTACATATACAAAACAATACAGGCAATATTAAGTAAACAAATGAATACCCAGCCTAATGAAACTTATTAGTCACTATAGAAATATCAATTGCATTATTGATTTTACAACTCGGTTAATAGGTATAACAAAAGTAAACATGAAAAATACAACAACAAAAAAGGATAGATCAACTGACATAACTAAATATGTAACTGCTTATTGTTCTCCGAGATAGAAAACTTAGCTAATAATACATTTTGCATATAACAGCCTATTACGTAGACAGATATATAACAGCCTATTACGTAGACAGGCATATAACAGCCTATTACGTAGACAGGCATATAACAGCCTATTACGTAGACAGGTATATAACAGCCTATTACGTAGACAGGTATATAACAGCCTATTACGTAGACAGGCATATAACAGCCTATTACGTAGACAGGTATATAACAGCCTATTACGTAGACAGGTATATAACAGCCTATTACGTAGACAGGTATATAACAGCCTATTACGTAGACAGGCATATAACAGCCTATTACGTAGACAGGCATATAACAGCCTATTATGTAGACAGGTATATAACAGCCTATTACGTAGACAGGCATATAACAGCCTATTACGTAGACAGGCATATAACAGCCTATTACGTAGACAGGCATATAACAGCCTATTACGTAGACAGGTATATAACAGCCTATTACGTAGACAGGTATATAACAGCCTATTACGTAGACAGGCATATAACAGCCTATTACGTAGACAGGTATATAACAGCCTATTACGTAGACAGGTATATAACAGCCTATTACGTAGACAGGCATATAACAGCCTATTACGTAGACAGGCATATAACAGCCTATTACGTAGACAGGTATATAACAGCCTATTACGTAGACAGGCATATAACAGCCTATTACGTAGACAGGCATATAACAGCCTATTACGTAGACAGGTAGTGTTCTTCATTTCCTCCATGTATAGGAGAGCATAGATACCCGTTGTTGAGTGAAGACAAGTTTTAACCCAATGAAAACGCTTCACTGACAGTCATGCAAGCGACACAAGTGAACTTAAAAAAATTGAACGGACCTTATTTTTGCGCATCGGTCTATTAAGACGGGAAAAACGACGACGCTTTTATGAATTCACTGGTTGAGAATGCGATGGTGATAGACAGTTAAATAACGTAGAAGCATAAGCGCCAAGTCAGTTCTGGAAGCATTCCATTATCTGCCAAGACTGATCATCCAGATGAGAGTTGCATGCTCGTGGTGTAGATATGTCAGATCATTTTGTAACCCATATCAAAGGCATTGGTTGGCCATTAAGAGAAATGGGTCATATCATTATTATTTTTTTTGGGGGGTGAGGGGGGGGGGGGGGGAAGGGGGGTCAATAGGTCAAAGATCAAAGTCGCCATTACCTCATATGGACATACGTATTCCGCGCGCTAACATCAAAAGCTTTGAGGCCCACCCTCATAAATCTTTATAGGTCCACCCTCGTGTTTTCCCCAACAACATTCGCGTGATTACTCTGTGACGACATGTGCTTAGAATGTTTTTTTCCAGTTACATGGAATGAAACAAATATTGTCTGCGTAGCAAAATGGGAAATGACTGGATTTGTGGCATATTCACAAAAACATATTGGAAAATCCATTGGAATGAAAAAGCCATCAGAACGACAAAACCATTGGAATGTTTGTATTTTGAATGTAGTCCTCGATATCAAGTTCCAAATCTATTAAAATATCGAAGGTAAGTCAGTTGTCAATAATCGCACTGCTCGTGACGTAACCTCTAACAACACTAAGTGGAAACCATCAACAAGAGGCCCACGAGGGCATAAGAAAGCACTCTTGGCAGGAAGACTCTTGTACAACAATAGAGCAAGGGACTTATGTGATGCGGAATACTTAAGTAGTTACAGAGATAAGACTATTTTCTGATTTATATCCCTTGAGATGTTCAAAATGATTTATTCTTGAAATATTCATTTTTGTATGAATGCTATGTTTACTTTCAAGTAAATCCAATTGCAAAAACAATTCAATCGTAGTTTTCTCTCAAGAAAAGCCAAATGGCATATACTACACATTTAACAATTCAATTAAGATGTGTCTACCATCGTTGTATAGTCGGTAAAAAATGTTTTGGACCAGGGTATATAAAGTCATATAAAAATAAAACTAGTGGGCAGAATTTAAGTATC
Source organism: Cyrtodaria siliqua (assembly GCA_037043455.1). NCBI lineage: Eukaryota > Metazoa > Mollusca > Bivalvia > Adapedonta > Hiatellidae > Cyrtodaria > Cyrtodaria siliqua. The sequence goes on along the minus strand of JAWPHD010013662.1, from coordinate 4,407 downwards.
TTTTTTTAGTAACCAAGGTCTACCCTACACGTTAATTTGGTACCAGAAACATTGAATTTCAAACAAGATTTGATTTTAAAAAAATATCGCGAACACACAACGGGTCTGTAAAAAATGTTGCAAAGTCCATTAAAAGTAACAGTTACAGAAACATTCGAGTAACCAATAAAAAGATTATTATTTTTTCGCAAACTTTCATTGTAAACGATAATTATTGTTGAATGATGATCTATTGTGAATTATCAACTGAGATAATAAGGGTTATGGTCGAATGTCAAGGTTCAGCGATCATTGTACGGGTTCGAACACTGCCATGGTTCAAAACATTTTTACAGAGTATATATATACGTAACAGTAACCTTACATATTTTTATAGCAACATTTTCATGTAAAGTGCTTTGTCATTTTCAGACAAGGTCAAGGTCAAAGTAGTTGCGGCCCTACCAAAAGCACCACGGTCTGATATCGTCTTGGAGGTTTAATTGCAAGAGACAACACCAGTATATACCTTCAGCATCGCTAATGACGGGCAGGAACATCGAATCCTGGTGTTTGGAACAACAGAACACCTAATGGAAATGGCAACAGCTGACACATTTGCAAAGACGGAAACTTCTACGCCAGACGAATATACTTCCATCAGTTCTACACAAGCCATGCACAGGTAAACGGGTATATGTGCCTAGAGTATAGATTGCTTCTAAAATATCAACAATAAACCTATAAACGTTTTTTTCATTTTAACTGCTAGTAATTCAGTCTGCTGGTGAGGATCACAACATTGGAATAACACCTCAGGGCCGCCAAATTTCTGAGATTTCTTTAATTGGTCACCCTAAATGAAATAGCAAGTGTGAGGAACTAGCAACTTCATGTGTATGGTACAACTATTAGAGCTGTTGCTGCTGTGTACGATGATTATAATTTGTATAATAGTTGACTTTGTATTTGCATTTAGCACGCATCTGTGTGGAAAAGTAAGTGCACTTTCATAAAAAAGCAGTTGTGGTAGAAACTAAACCAAGTCTTACTAATCAAAATACTATGCTAATTTATTATTTTCTATAACTATCAAACAATTCATCAACTTGTATTAATTGTATAAATAATTCAAATTTGCGCTTTAAAAAATAGTGCGAAAATCAAGTCGCGCGGTCCAAATTTCCATTTAAAATGTTCTTCGCGCATGTTAAATCTTAAATTTTAAAAATCTCAGGAGTTTGTGTTAAACAGTTTTGGAAGGCCTGATACCTACTACAAACATGATTGATTTCGAAGCTCCAGCGCATCAGACCTTCAAAGGAGTATTGCAGATGTCAGTGAAGTTAAGTTCACCATGCCGGTGGAGGCAAACAAAGACATAGGAGTTTTCCTTTAAGTGAACAATCTATGGGTGCATCTCAAGTGGTATTTATTGACATTCACACTAGCGTTCGCTTAGTGCTGTATGGCGGCTGTAAAAAGTCGCCCAACTTCAGATCAGTAGTGCTATTACTTACTGGTCCTTTGGAATCAACAAAATCAGTCTGTGTGGTTTTAAAGCAGAATACCGCCAAGCCGGTACTCGGGGGCGTGAGAGGTGTTTCAAAATAGATTGATTCTCATTAACAAGATCAATAAAAAAGAAATATAAAAAGATCGGACAGGGAAAGTAGCATTCAAGGAGGACAGTAAACCACAAAACACAGAAACAAACACGCAAACAGACAAACAAAAACCGAGTCTGCTACTTTTATCTCTTGTCTGTGTTTGTTGCTTCCAAGGGATCCCCTTTTCAGTATTTGTACATACGTACACCGTTATATAAGACAAAACCCCTCCCCCTACTGTTTTTTACATAGGTGGACAAAACCCATCTCAAGATTTTTCATAAGTGGACAAAACCCTCCCAAGAATTTGGAAAGGTGGACAAAACCCCTCCCATTAGGTATGACATTGGTATTGTTACGAATTACGAAACGTTCGTAATTTAGAAATAATACTTAAATATTATTTCCACACAAATGTTCCTTGTAGATGAGATGTATAAGGACGTAGTAAATATAAAAGTCTTTCACAAAGTTGATGACTTTTAATAAACGTTTCTAATAGCTGTCAAGCACTGTTCCAAATAATATGTCAGAGGAAATAATCCAAATATCAAAGTTCTTTTAAGTAAGAATAATTGCTAAAATCTCCTATAGTTACACTTTAAAAGTCTCTCTCTCTCTCCCTCTAAAATTCTGCTCATTCTTAAGAAACGTACTTCAATAATTCTGACTGAAAATGCTGACCAAGAACCTCGAACTGAAGAATATTAGCCCTTTATATACTCTTAACATAAGCCATTTAGCTAAGCAAGCTAAGCCAGCCAGTGAACTAAATGACCGCTTTCAACAGCCAGCAAGTAGGTCGCACGCCCATCATCCTAACACAAATGACATGAGCGTGCTGCATGGACAGCCAGCATGTAGGTCGCACAGCATCAGCCAATACACCAAATGACATCAGCTAGCCAGCAAGTAGGTCGCACACCCATCATACTAACACTTAAGTAACATGATCGTGCTGCATGGACAGCCAGCAAGTAGCTAGCACTGCCCCAACATAATTCAGCTTAGGTAAACAAGCCAACGCACCAGATGACATCAGACTTGCTGCGTGAACAGCCAGCACATCAGCCAATGCACCAAATGACATCAGCTTGCAACAACCACAGTTAATCTGGCAGGACAATCCAAATACCTACATTATCTGCCTTCACTAAAATATAAGCTTTACAGCCTCTACAAGGGATTAAATGAAGTCAGGTAAGTATGTGGTTATATATGTGATCAAACTAAACTACGAAATTAAACCATATACATTTATATTTAAAACGTGAGTTAATATAAGATAATCTAAAATCGTAACACTGTTAATGAATGAACATTCATCAATTAGCAAATAAGAAAGGATTAGTCTGTGATATTTTATTTCATTTTTTTAAGAACATGAAAGAACAAACAATTAATACCAAGCAAACATACACTACAATTTAATACAATTACAAACAAACATCAAACAGTATTATATATATATGTATATATATATATATATATATATATATATATATGTGTGTGTAAGGGTTTTATCCACCCAGGTAAAAAAACAGTGGAGGGGGTTTTGTCCGTGTCCCACATATTCATGCCTAATACGTCAAGTGATTTTAGACAAAAGTACACTCTTAACATCAACAAACTGATACATGAGAATGAAAATACGAAATATCTAAAATGTGTTTAACTAATAAAGACTGAATTTCTTACAGCTAATTCTGTATTTACATAATTTGTTAACTTGATAACAAAAATATTTATCGTGAGTCTGGAGTAATTCTACGTGTTCAAACATGCTTGGCATATTAAAATATCTATGTTTTAATTTTAACTTTGCGGATTCTTGCTTCACAAGGACAAATCAAACATAAAATGATTTCCATCTTCCAAATCAATACTGTAACAGCATTACTGCCGCTGGAAAGGTCCGTCTTCGCCTTGTTATTAAAGAGCTAACTTTCATTTCTTTCAATGCAAGCTAATATTTCCTCGAAGTAGACACAGTTTGCACAATTAACGCCAAGTTAACATTACAAATTACTCTCACTGTGAATACACACCGTAAATTAAAGCATGACCATTATGGTGTAACACACCCATTTATTGGTGGATTGAGTTGGTGTGTGATTTAATTTTAATGCATGTTGTATTCATTTATGGGCAATTGTTATTTGTATTCTTAATTCTATCAAATGACTTTTATGCTGCATAATTCACAGATATTGGGGGGGATTGGTTTCTAAGATAGATTTGTCTCATGGAATGTTTGGTAACTGTTATTACTTTACACTGTGATGCATATTTTGGTATTCATACACTCTGTCATATAAGTATATTTTTTGGATTTAGATATTGGTTATGGATTGAGGGTTTTGGTTATTTGTTGATTATTGGTTGTTTAATTTTGTGATAGGTTTTGTGGGTTTTGAAGGGGGGTGTATTTTTGTTTGGTGTTGGTGGTGGGTAGAATGTGAGTAGTAAAATGAAGTATAGGAAGGTGGGATTGGGGGGAGTATAAGGTGATAGTGAGATGGGTGGTATGTGGTAGGGGGATGTGAGGAGGTGGTAGGGGTGTGTTTTTTGAGGAGAGAAGGTGGGGTGATAGGATGGTGATAAGAGGTAGTTGTGGATTGGAATGAGAGGTATGTAGTTGGTTGTAATGATGGGGGTGGGTGGGATTGGGATATGAAGGATGTGGGGGGGTAGGGGGTTTGGGGGGGGGGGTGTTTGTATAATTATAGGGGATGGTGGAGATATGGTTTGGGAGTGGGGGGTGGGGTGAATTAGGTGTGGGATGGGGAGGGGGATTGGGGTGGGAGAGTTTGTGTTT
>JAWPHD010013661.1:7500-66661 GCA_037043455.1 Cyrtodaria siliqua | reverse complement strand
CCAGTTAGCACACTACGTATGGTTATTATATAACCATGTATGCTTGCTTTTGTGTTAAGTAACCAGTCTATAAGTTTAACAGTTTTTAAAGTTTGTATGTGTATATTATGTCTACACACTTTTTCTATGTAACACGTATGTTATAGACACACTGTATATGTGTCACGTGCCTTAATAGCACAGAAATCGTCTCTGATACCACTCGGATAGACAATAATCTGAACTGCAAGAGCGCTTTCGGTCTATTGACCTTCTTTAGTTGCAACATGCAATCCTAAACGATTTCTATTTAACGTATAAGTTTTCTCATCAACTAATGTAATGAGGTTTTACTTTATAAAGGTACACTGTGATAGACCAAATAAGTATATATAGTTTATTCAATCTGTCCTAATAAGATTATAACAAAGGTTGAATACTTTATATATGTGCGGTTTTTATTGAAAATGATATTTCAAAGTACATTAGTACCGTAAGACATGTCGGTTGATACCGCATATAATGTCTTTTAAAAAAATGGAGCAAGATTATAGACACGTCTGGGTTGATACCGTCTTAAATGTGTCTTATGATAGCACGTATTCCGAGGAATACCGTATTTGTAATTTACTCGTCGGGTTGATACCGAAACTAATTTTGGAGTACCTCCAAAGTGAGTAAATATGTTTTAAAGACAGATAACTATATATATATATTAGCAAACTATGACACGAATGTGTCATACACGAATGTGTCATACAGTATATATTCCGAGGAATATGCAGTTTACACGTCGGGTTGATACCGAAACAAAATCTGGAGTACCTCCAGAAGTGTGTAAATCTTAAATATGTCTTATGATAGCATGTATTCCGAGGAATACAGTATTTGTAATTTACTCGTCGGGTTGATACCGAAACAACTTTTGGAGTACCTCCAAAAGTGAGTAAATATGTTATAAAGACAAATAATATATATATATATATATTAGCAAACTCTGACACGAATGTGTCATACAGTATATATTTCGAGGAATATGCAGTTTACACGTCGGCTTGATACCGAAACAAAATCTGGAGTGCCTCCAGATGTGTGTAAATCTGTACTGTAACAGAGATAGTATCTGTTGTAAAGATTGCTAACAGAAATGAATTATACGATGTTTTCAGAGCTGAAAACTTGCGTGTAACTCAGTCGATGTAGGGACAACGATTGATGAAATATCTCGCTGCCGGTGTTTATACACTAGGTAGTGCGTTGGTACTTAATTGGTTCCATCTGTGATTCTACAGTATTCCTTTTGTTAGCTGTTTCGCCGCGAATCAATTGACGCGTTCAGTGTGATCAGCTAATTCACGCTTAAGGTGAGAAGTTCTTCTGACCAAGTTACCGCCGATATATCAGGATTGAATTAGCGTAATCCTCTTAATTACCCTTCGGCAGTAATCTGATAATGTACGAGATCTCTACTGGGTAATGATTAATATAATGGCATTTGTATGTAAGCACAGAAAAACTTAAATCTAAAAACAGTGTTTACTTTCATGCGCATATTTTACCAATTCCTCTCTCTGTATTTCTTTCTGTATATATTTGTATACGAGTATTTATTTCTCAAAAGTGTGTTTCCCATTTTTCAGATTACATAACGTAATATGTGTGCTCATTACAGTATTATTCAATACATTGACGTACACTATTCATAAGTTTATGTATTACCGTATACATAAGTTTATGTATTTAACTAAGAGTACGAATACATACTGTATTTTATTGAAATTACTCTTTTCAATTACAAGGAATAGGTGACGCTATTCGACAGTATTGAGTGAGATTCATTTTAACACTGTGAAATCTCAGATGATATCCCGATATAGTAAATAATTTCCATAGGAAATAAATAATTTCACAGTTATTTTCACAGTTATTTTCACAGGAATTTCTCAGGAAATTAGACAGAATTTCATGAGTAAATATATAGAAACAGGCCAGTATTCAGTGCAACACCAAACGGAATATAAAGTTAAATACATGTATTATGTATAGTATATTAGAGAGAAGTTATTTAAAATAGTATTACATTCAGAAATATGAAAGGATTTACACTATTCTTCTTGAAAGGGACTTGTAACATTAATGTAAGTTTGTTGCATTTTTAAACAATGGTAGTTTAAGATGTTTTTTAAGACATAACTCACATGGCCGTTTCAAATGCTTATATATTTAAGTAAACATAACTAGCATGCCTAGATAATTATTCCATGATGAGTTTAATACTATTGATATTAACATGCGAATACGGCACTTGCATATGCATGATTTCTTGTTAAAATTGAGACACAAACACAGACCGATCTGACAACTCATTCCAAATGAACGTAGTTTATGAGTATAAATGTATGACTATTAGTATCACAAACCAAAATAAACTTATTTATTAGACAACTATTATGTTATAAAAGTTGTTTTAAAGTGTGATTCGGATCGTCCTAAAACGTGGTCCGGGTCGTCCTAAATGTGGTACGGGTTGTCTGGTCCGGGATGTCCCATGGTCCGGGTCGTCCCTAATTCGCGCAGTTAACGGTTCGTAGTTCAACAACAAATGGCGGATCACGAAACGCATAACAGTGACAAAAAGGATTATTTTAGCAGGTGTTCGCAAGATCCACAACAAATACGACGTTATTTTGAGCAGTAATTAACTGGAAGCAATGTAATCCAAAATAATCCTAGACTAGAACCCACTCCCCTATAACTCCGTATATACAAAGGTTGTGCCGGTCCGACAACACGTATGGGTGAGACACCGAGAGAAGTATTTGTTTATGGCCAAATTGTATAGGTTTCTCTCCACGAAGATGAAAATTGTGATGGCGTTTGTTTTATATATTTTTTTTATCAATAATACATGTGATGTCGAACCTAAACAGTATGTAATACATGTTTATTATATGCTTACTTCATATTAAGATTTCCCAAAACTTACTTACCCACATTTATTTGATTATTAACGCAAAAGTTCACGTATTGCTTTGATTTGCTCAAGTACGTTTATTTATACCATTTCAAGCATAATTAATATTATGTTGATATAACTATGCCTTAATATTAGATTATGTAGTATTTTTTGTCGGTGAACGGTAAAACCAGGTAGAATTTTTAATTTTTAAATGTATTGGTTTATAGCAGAGGATGTATTGGTGAACTAATGAAGCCACGTTTAGATGTATTGGTTTCTGCCTGAAGTCATTCTTACATTTCAGGATGTGGAAACAATATGCAGCTACTGTCGTTCTTCATTTATAACGACGAATGACATAATATTACACTGTGTCGAAGTGCATGAGGAAAAAAATGTTTCCATTTTGTGGCCAAATGCCCTTGACGGTGGTCTAACATATCAAAGACGCACGTTAAATCTAAATTGGCAATAGACAAAATGTTAAGTTGAATACAGAAACGGGAAAATTGCAAGTACCAACGAAATCGAGCAACTGACAGCTCTGTTCGAAAGATCTTGAAATTAAACACACCAACAAAGTCCGTCCAAAAGCAGTTATTTAGTGAAAATGTGTCAATGGAAAGTACTACTTTTGAGCTTCGGACATGTTAGAAGAAACGATGATTTATGGAGACACAGGTTCAGAAGATAGTGGTTCAGTACCTTTAACTACTTACAATATATATTTATCTGATGGTGAATACAATATCTCTTTATCTGATGATTGGAGTTTTTCCAGATAAACTTAAGGAAGCATGTGTTCTTCCTATACCATTGACAGGTAACATAGATGATGTAAATAATCGCAGACCTATTTCAATAGTTCCAACAATATCAAAACTATGTGAGAGATTCATTGTTAATCAAATTCATATCTACTTCAAGAAGACAAAACTAATCAGGTTTTCGAAAAAATCATTCGTGTCAAACGGCACTTATATACATTGTTGATAAATGGCTCAAGGAAATAGATTCAGGAAATCTTGAAGGCACACTTTTCTTAGATCTTTGTGAAGCCTTCGATTTGGTTGATCACGAAATCCTTTTGTTATTAAAATTAAAACTGTATTTTTTTTCAGAAAATTAATTAAATTATTTAAGTCTTATCTTTCAAACAGAAGCCAAGTAGTTAAGATCGGCGACTCAATTTCAAATGCTTTTCCTGTTATTTCTGGTGTACCTCAAGGTTCAATAATAGGTCCGCTACTATTTTTGTTATATGTTAATGACATTCCCGTGTATACTGAACAAATCAATGTTGATATGTATGAGATGATACAGCACTGTATGCATTTGGGAAATCAGTATAGTGTATTCAAACCAAATTGCAAGCAGATTTAAAAAATGTTAATGAGAGGTGTATGATAAATAATACGGTTATTAATTCCATAAAGTTAACGTGTATGACACTTGGTTCAAACAAACATTTAGCAAACTGTGCAGAATTGTTGCTTAAAATAAATAACACAGCTATTCAAAATGTAAAAGTACATGGTTACTAGGCATATTCTTTGATGAATCATTATCGTGGAAAATTCATATATCTAAAACATGCAATAAACTTGTGTCAAAAATTAATCTATTGAAAAGGATTTCTTATTACCTAACATATGAAATGAAGAAACTTTTCTATAACTCTTGTATTATGTCTACTTTTGATTATGGTTGTATAACATGGGGCCAAACTAATAAATTCTCTATTAATAGAATATTTAAAATCCAGAAGAGGGCCTCACGAATCATTCTCATGAAACCTATAAAAACACTGTCTAAACTAATGTTTATTATTATTATTTTATTATTATTATTCATACATTTTGACTGATAATACAACTGTATAAAAAGCTGTCTTACACATGCAAAGCTTTACCCTCAGTTACTGCTCATCTTGCAGAGCATGATCGCCTCAACGACTGGGTGGCATTCGTCAATATTGTCGATACCGGAGAGAGAGAGAGAGAGAGAGAGAGAGAGAGAGAGAGAGAGAGAGAGAGAGAGAACTATACATATGATTACGTCAATTGCCTTAGATACGACCATGACATAAAAGTACAGAAAGATATGAAAAATACAATATACAATTGTGTCACAACTATACATACATGTAAAATAATCGCACACAGTAATGATAATTAGAACATATACAGACATGTCAATTATCATACGTAACGCAGCCAGGTCATATCAATTACTCTACATACGGTCATGTCAATTAGCATACGTAACGCATACGGTCATGTCAATTACTCTACATACGGTCATGTCAATTACTCTACATACGGTCATGTCAATTATCATACGTAACGCATACGGTCATGTCAATTACTCTATATACGGACATATCAATGACTCTACATACGGTCATGTCAATTACTCTACATACGGACATATCAATTACTCTACATACGGTAATGTCAATTACTCTACATACGCTCATAGCAATTACTCTACATACCTTCATTTCAATTACTCTACATACGGTCATATCAATTACTCTACATACGGTCATGTCAATTACTCTACATACGGCCATGTCAATTACTCTACATACGGTCATATCAATTACTCTATATACGGTCATATCAATTAGTCTATATACGGTCATATCAATTACTCTACATACGGCCATGTCAATTACTCTACATACGGTCATGCCAATTACTCTACATACGGTCATGTCATTACTCTACATACAGCCATGTCAATTACTCTACATACGGTCATGTCAATTACTCTACATACGGTCATTTCAATAACTCTACATACGGTTATATCAATTACTCCACATACAGTCATATCAATTATTCTACATACGGTCATATCAATTACTCTGCATACGGTCATGTCATTACTCTACATATGGTAATGTCAATTACTCTACATACCTTCATTTCAATTACTCTACATACGGACATATCAATTACTCTACATACGGTCATGTCATTACTCTACATACAGTCCTGTCATTACTCTACATACAGTCATGTCAATTACTCTACATACGGTCATTTCAATTACTCTACATACGGTCATATCAATTACTCTACATACAGTCATGTCAATTACTCTACATACGGTCATATCAATTACTCTACATACGGTCATGCCAATTACTCTGCATACGGTCATGTCATTACTCTACATATGGTCATGCCAATTACTATACATACCTTCATTTCAATTACTCTACATACGGTCATATCAATTACTCTACATAAGGTCATGTCATTACTCTACATACGGTCATGTCAGTTACTCTACATACGGCCATGTCAATTACTCTACATACGGTCATGCCAATTACTCTACATACGGTCATGTCATTACTCTACATACAGTCATATCAATTACTCTACATACCTTCATTTCAATTACTCTACATACGGTCATATCAATTACTCTACATACGGCCATATCAATTACTCTACAAACGGTCATGTCAATTACACTACATAAGGTCATGTCAATTACTCTACCTATAGTCATGTCAATTACTCTACATACGGTCATGTAAATTACTCTACATACTGTTATGTCAATTGTACGGTCATATCGATTACTCTACATACGGTCATGTCAATTACTCTACATACGGTCATGTCAATTACTCTACATACGGTCATTTCTACATACAGTCATATCAATTTCTCTACATACGGTCATGTCAATTACTCTACATACGGTCATGTCAAGTACTCTACATACGGCCAGGTCAATTATTCTACATACGGCCAGGTCAATTACTCTATATACATTCATTTCAATTTCTCTACATACGGTCATATCGATTACTCTACATACGGTCATATCGATTACTCTAAATAAAGTCATGTCAATTACTCTACATACGGTCATGTCATTACTCTACATACGGTCATATCAATTACTCTACATACGGTCATGTCATTACTCTACATACGGTCATGTCAATTACTCTACATGCGGTCTTATCATTACTCTAAATACAGTCATGCCATTACTCTACATACAGTCATGTCAATTTCTCTACATAAGGCCATGTCAATTACTCTACATACGGTCATGCCAATTACTCTACATACGGTCATGTCATTACTCTACATACGGTCATATCAATTACTCTACATACCTTCATTTCAATTACTCTACATACGGTCATATCAATTACTCTACATACGGTAATGTCAATTACTCTACATACCTTCATTTCAATTACTCTACATACGGTCATATCAATTACTCTACATACGGCCATATCAATTACTCTACATACAGTCATGTCAATTACTCTACATAAGGTCATGTCAATTACTCTAACTACAGTCATGTCAATTACTCTACATGCGGCCATGTCAATTACTCTAAATACGGTCAAGTTAATTACTCTACATACCTTCATTTCAATTACTATACATACGGTCATATCAATTACTCTACATACGGTCATGTCAATTACACTAGATACGGTCATGTAAATTACTCTACATACGGTCATGTCAGTTACTCTACATACGGTCATGTCAATTACTCTACATACGCTCTTGTCAATTACTCTACATACGGTCTTGTCAATTACTCTACATACATACATGTCAATTACTCTACATACGGCCAAGTCAATTACTCTACATACGGTCATGTCAATTACTCTACATACATTCATTTCAATTACTCTACATACACTCATATTAATTACTCTACATACGGTCATGTCAATTACTCTAAATACGGCCAGGTCAATTACTCTACATACGGTCATATCGATTACTCTACATACGGTCATATCGATTACTCTACATACGGTCATGTCGATTACTCTACATTCGGTCATGTCAATTACTCTACATACGGCCATGTCCATTACTGTACATACGGTCATTTCTACATACAGTCATATCAATTACTCTGCATACGGTCATGTCAATTACTCTTCACACGGTCATATCAACTACTCTACATACGGCCAGGTCAATTTCTCTACATACGGTCATGCCAATTACTCTGCATACGGTCATGTCATTACTCTACATATGGTCATGCCAATTACTATACATACCTTCATTTCAATTACTCTACATACGGTCATATCAATTACTCTACATAAGGTCATGTCATTACTCTACATACGGTCATGTCAGTTACTCTACATACGGCCATGTCAATTACTCTACATACGGTCATGCCAATTACTCTACATACGGTCATGTCATTACTCTACATACAGTCATATCAATTACTCTACATACCTTCATTTCAATTACTCTACATACGGTCATATCAATTACTCTACATACGGCCATATCAATTACTCTACAAACGGTCATGTCAATTACACTACATAAGGTCATGTCAATTACTCTACCTATAGTGATGTCAATTACTCTACATACGGTCATGTAAATTACTCTACATACTGTTATGTCAATTGTACGGTCATATCGATTACTCTACATACGGTCATGTCAATTACTCTACATACGGTCATGTCAATTACTCTACATACGGTCATTTCTACATACAGTCATATCAATTTCTCTACATACGGTCATGTCAATTACTCTACATACGGTCATGTCAATTACTCTACATACGGCCAGGTCAATTACTCTACATACGGCCAGGTCAATTACTCTACATACATTCATTTCAATTTCGCTACATACGGTCATATCGATTACTCTACATACGGTCATATCGATTACTCTAAATAAAGTCATGTCAATTACTCTACATACGGTCATGTCATTACTCTACATACGGTCATATCAATTACTCTACATACGGTCATGTCATTACTCTACATACGGTCATGTCAATTACTCTACATGCGGTCTTATCATTACTCTAAATACAGTCATGCCATTACTCTACATACAGTCATGTCAATTTCTCTACATAAGGCCATGTCAATTACTCTACATACGGTCATGCCAATTACTCTACATACGGTCATGTCATTACTCTACATACGGTCATATCAATTACTCTACATACCTTCATTTCAATTACTCTACATACGGTCATATCAATTACTCTACATACGGTAATGTCAATTACTCTACATACCTTCATTTCAATTACTCTACATACGGTCATATCAATTACTCTACATACGGCCATATCAATTACTCTACATACAGTCATGTCAATTACTCTACATAAGGTTATGTCAATTACTCTAACTACAGTCATGTCAATTACTCTACATGCGGCCATGTCAATTACTCTAAATACATTCATGTTAATTACTCTACATACCTTCATTTCAATTACTCTACATACGGTCATATCAATTACTCTACATACGGTCATGTCAATTACACTAGATACGGTCATGTAAATTACTCTACATACGGTCATGTCAGTTACTCTACATACGGTCATGTCAATTACTCTACATACGCTCTTGTCAATTACTCTACATACGGTCTTGTCAATTACTCTACATACATACATGTCAATTACTCTACATACGGCCAAGTCAATTACTCTACATACGGTCATGTCAATTACTCTACATACATTCATTTCAATTACTCTACATACACTCATATTAATTACTCTACATACGGTCATGTCAATTACTCTAAATACGGCCAGGTCAATTACTCTACATACGGTCATATCGATTACTCTACATACGGTCATATCGATTACTCTACATACGGTCATGTCGATTACTCTACATTCGGTCATGTCAATTACTCTACATACGGTCATGTCCATTACTGTACATACGGTCATTTCTACATACAGTCATATCAATTACTCTGCATACGGTCATGTCAATTACTCTTCACACGGTCATATCAACTACTCTACATACGGCCAGGTCAATTTTCTACTACATACATTCATTTCAATTACTCTACATACGGTCATATCGATTACTCTACATACGGTCATGTTAATTACTCTACATACGGTCCTGTCATTTACTCTACATACGATCATGTCAATTACTCTACATACGGTCATGTCATACGGTCATGTCAATTACTCTACATACGGTCATGTCAAATACTCTACATACGGTCATATCAATTACTCTACATATGGCCATGTCAATTACTCTACATGCGGTCATGTCAATTACTCTACATGCGGTCATATAAATTACTCTACATACATTCATTTCAATAATTCTACATACGGTCATATCAACTAATATACATACATTCATTTCAATTACTCTACATACAGTCATATCAATTACTTTACATACGGTCATGTCAATTACTCTACATACGGTCATGTCAATTACTCTACATACGGTCATGTCAATTACTCTACATACGGTCATTTCAATTACTCTACATACGGTCTTGTTAATTACTCTATATACGGTCATGTCAATTACTCTACATACGGTCATGTCAATTACGCTACATACGATCATATCAATTTCTCTAAATACCTTCATTTCAATTACTCTACATACGGTCATATCAATTACTCTACATACGGCCATATCAATTACTCTATATACGGTCATGTCAATTACACTACATACGGTCATGTCAATTACTCTACATACGGTCATATCAATTACTCTACATACCTTCAATTAACTACTCTACATACGGTCATTTCAATTACTCTACATACCTTCATTTCAATTACTCAACATACGGTCATATCAATTACTCTACATACGGTATTGTCAATTACTCTACATACCTTCATTTCAATTACTCTACATACGGTCATATCAATTACTCTGCCAACGGCCATATCAATTACTCTACATACGGTCATGTCAATTACTCTACATACGGTCATGTCAATTACTCTACCTACAGTCATGTCAATTACTCTACATACGGTCATATTAATTACTCTACATACCTTCATTTCAATTACTTTACATACGGTCATGTCAATTACACTACATACTGTCATGTCAATTACTCTGCATACGGCCATGTCAATTACTCTACATACGGTCATTTCAATTACTCTACATACCTCAATTTCAATTACTCTAAATACGGTCATATCAATTACTCTACATACCTTCATGTCAATTACTCTACATACGGTCATGTCAATTACTCTACATACGGTCATGTCAATTACTCTACATACGGCCATATCAATTACTCTACATACCTTCAATTAACTACTCTACATACGGTCATTTCAATTACTCTACATACGGTCATGTTAATTACTCTACATTCAATTACTCTACATACGGTCATAGCAATTATTCTACATACATTCATTTCAATTACACTAAATACAGTCATATCAATTACTTTACATACGGTCATGTCAAATACTCTACATACGGTCATGTCAATTACACTACATATGGTCATAACAATTACTCTACATACGGTCATTTCAATTACGCTACATACGGTTATGTCAATTACTCTACATACTGTCATGTCATTACTCTACATACCTCCATTTCAATTACTCTACATACGGTCATATCAATTACCCTACATACCTTCATGTCAATTACTCTACATACGGTCATGTCAATTACTCTACATACGGTCATATCAATTACTCTACATACCTTCAATTAATAACTCTACATACGGTCATTTCAATTACTCTACATTCGGTCATGTTAATTACTCTATATACGGCCATATCAATTACTCTACATACCTTCTATTGATTACTCTACATATGGTCATTTCAATTACTCTACATACGGCCATATCAATTACTCTACATACAGTCATGTCAATTACTCTACATAAGGTTATGTCAATTACTCTAACTACAGTCATGTCAATTACTCTACATGCGGCCATGTCAATTACTCTTAATACGGTCATGTTAATTACTCTACATACCTTCATTTCAATTACTCTACATACGGTCATATCAATTACTCTACATACGGTCATGTCAATTACACTAGATACGGTCATGTAAATTACTCTACATACGGTCATGTCAGTTACTCTACATACGGTCATGTCAATTACTCTACATACGCTCTTGTCAATTACTCTACATACGGTCTTGTCAATTACTCTACATACATACATGTCAATTACTCTACATACGGCCAAGTCAATTACTCTACATACGGTCATGTCAATTACTCTACATACACTCATATTAATTACTCTACATACGGTCATGTCAATTACTCTAAATACGGCCAGGTCAATTACTCTACATACGGTCATATCGATTACTCTACATACGGTCATATCGATTACTCTACATACGGTCATGTCGATTACTCTACATTCGGTCATGTCAATTACTCTACATACGGTCATGTCCATTACTGTACATACGGTCATTTCTACATACAGTCATATCAATTACTCTGCATACGGTCATGTCAATTACTCTTCACACGGTCATATCAACTACTCTACATACGGCCAGGTCAATTTCTCTACATACATTCATTTCAATTACTCTACATACGGTCATATCGATTACTCTACATACGGTCATGTTAATTACTCTACATACGGTCCTGTCATTTACTCTACATACGATCATGTCAATTACTCTACATACGGTCATGTCATACGGTCATGTCAATTACTCTACATACGGTCATGTCAAATACTCTACATACGGTCATATCAATTACTCTACATATGGCCATGTCAATTACTCTACATGCGGTCATGTCAATTACTCTACATGCGGTCATATAAATTACTCTACATACATTCATTTCAATAATTCTACATACGGTCATATCAACTAATATACATACATTCATTTCAATTACTCTACATACAGTCATATCAATTACTTTACATACGGTCATGTCAATTACTCTACATACGGTCATGTCAATTACTCTACAAACGGTCATGTCAATTACTCTACATACGGTCATTTCAATTACTCTACATACGGTCTTGTTAATTACTCTATATACGGTCATGTCAATTACTCTACATACGGTCATGTCAATTACGCTACATACGATCATATCAATTTCTCTAAATACCTTCATTTCAATTACTCTACATACGGTCATATCAATTACTCTACATACGGCCATATCAATTACTCTATATACGGTCATGTCAATTACACTACATACGGTCATGTCAATTGCTCTACATACGGTCATATCAATTACTCTACATATCTTCAATTAACTACTCTACATACGGTCATTTCAATTACTCTACATACCTTCATTTCAATTACTCAACATACGGTCATATCAATTACTCTACATACGGTAATGTCAATTACTCTACATACCTTCATTTCAATTACTCTACATACGGTCATATCAATTACTCTGCCAACGGCCATATCAATTACTCTACATACGGTCATGTCAATTACTCTACATACGGTCATGTCAATTACTCTACCTACAGTCATGTCAATTACTCTACATACGGTCATATTAATTACTCTACATACCTTCATTTCAATTACTTTACAT
The DNA here is from genome assembly GCA_037043455.1 of Cyrtodaria siliqua. Lineage (NCBI taxonomy): Eukaryota > Metazoa > Mollusca > Bivalvia > Adapedonta > Hiatellidae > Cyrtodaria > Cyrtodaria siliqua. Next base: position 53,297 of record JAWPHD010013661.1, on the reverse strand, counting down.
ACGGTCATGTCAATTACACTACATACTGTCATGTCAATTACTCTGCATACGGCCATGTCAATTACTCTACATACCTCAATTTCAATTACTCTAAATACGGTCATATCAATTACTCTACATACCTTCATGTCAATTACTCTACATACGGTCATGTCAATTACTCTACATACTGTCATGTCAATTACTCTACATACGGCCATATCAATTACTCTACATACCTTCAATTAACTACTCTACATACGGTCATTTCAATTACTCTACATACGGTCATGTTAATTACTCTACATTCAATTACTCTACATACGGTCATAGCAATTACTCTACATACATTCATTTCAATTACACTAAATACAGTCATATCAATTACTTTACATACGGTCATGTCAAATACTCTACATACGGTCATGTCAATTACACTACATACGGTCATAACAATTACTCTACATACGGTCATTTCAATTACGCTACATACGGTTATGTCAATTACTCTACATACGGTCATGTCATTACTCTACATACCTCCATTTCAATTACTCTACATACGGTCATATCAATTACCCTACATACCTTCATGTCAATTACTCTACATACGGTCATGTCAATTACTCTACATACGGTCATATCAATTACTCTACATACCTTCAATTAATAACTCTACATACGGTCATTTCAATTACTCTACATACGGTCATGTTAATTACTCTATATACGGTCATATCAATTACTCTACATACCTTCTATTGATTACTCTACATATGGTCATTTCAATTACTCTACATACGGTCATGTTAATAACTCTATATACGGTCATGTTAATTACTCTAGATACGGTCATATCAATTACTTTACATACCTTCATGTCAATTACTCTACATACGGTCATATCAATTACTCTACATACGGTCCTGCCAATTACTTTACATACGATCATGTCAATTACTATACATACGGTCATGTCATACGGTCATGTCAATTAGTAAACAAACGCTCATGTCAATTACTCTACATACGGTCATATCAATTACTCTAGATACTTTCATTTCAATTACTCTACATACGGTCATATCAATTACTCTACATACGGCCATGCCAATTACTCTACATGCGGTCATGTCAATTACTCTACATGCGGTCACATCAATTACTCTACATACATTCATTTCAATTACTCTACATACGGTCATATCAATTACTCTACATACATTCATTTCAATTACACTACATACAGTCATATCAATTACTTTACATACGGTCATGTCAATTACTCTACATACGGTCATGTCAATTACTCTACATTCGGTCATATCAATTACTCTACATACGGTCATTTCAATTACTCTACATACAGTCATGTTAATTACTCTACATACGGTCATGTCAATTACTCTACATACGATCATATCAATTAATCTACATACCTTCATGTCAATTACTCTACATACTGTCATGTCAATTACTCTACATACGGTCATATCCATACTCTAAATACCTTCAATTAATTACTATACATACGGTCATATCAATTACTCTACATACGGTCATGTCAATTACGCTACATAAGGTCATTCCAATTATTATACATACGGTCATGCCATTTACTCTACATACGGTTATGTCAATTACTCTACATACTGGCATATCAATTACTTTTCATACCGTCATGTCAACTACTCTACGTACGGTCATGTCAGATAATCTTTATACGGTCGTGTCAATTAATCTACATAAGGTCGTGCCAATTACTCTACATACTGTCATGTCAATTACAACACATACGGTCATGTCACTTACTCTACACACGGTCATGTCAATTACGGTCATGTCAATTTCTCTACATACATTCATTTCAATTACTCTACCTACAGTCATGTCAATTATTCTACACACGGTCATGTCAATTACTCTACATGCGGTCTTGTCAATTACTCTACATGCGGTCATGTCAAATACTCTACATAGGGTCATATCAATTACTCTAAATACGGTCATGTCAATTACATGTCAATTACTTTACATCGAGCCATATCAATTACTTTGTATACGGTCTTATCAATTGCTCTACATACGGCCATATGTCATGTCAATTACTTTAGATACGGTCTTATCAATTAATCTACATACGGTCATATCAATTACTCTACATACGGCCATGTCAATTACTCTACATACGGTCATATCAATTAATCTACATACGGCCGTATCAATTACTCTACACACGGCCATGTCAATTACTCTACATACGGTCATGTCAACTAGTCTACATACTGTCGTGTCAATTAATCTACATACGGTCGTGTCAATTACTCAAAATACGGTCATGTCAATTACTCTACATACGGTCATATCAGTTACTCAACATACGGTCATGTCAGTTACTCAACATACGGTCATGTCAATTACTCTACATACGGTCATGTCAGTTTCTCGACACACGGTCATGTCAATTACTCTACAAACGGTCATGTCAATTACTCTACATACCTTCATTTCAATTACTTTACATACGGTCATGTCAATTACACTACATACTGTCATGTCAATTACTCTACATACGGTCATGTCAATTACTCTACATACGGTCATTTCAATTACTCTACATACCTCAATTCAATTACTCTAAATACGGTCATATCAATTACTCTACATACCTTCATGTCAATTACTCTACATACGGTCATGTCAATTACTCTACATACGGTCATAGCAATTACTCTACATACGGTCATGTCAATTACTCTACATACGGTCATATCCATTACTCTACATACCTTCAATTAATTACTATACATACGGTCATATCAATTACTCTACATACGGTCATGTCAATTACGCTACATAAGGTCATGCCAATTATTATACATACGGTCATGCCATTTACTCTACATACGGTTATGTCAATTACTCTACATACTGGCATATCAATTACTCTTCATACCGTCATGTCAACTACTCTACGTACGGTCATGTCAGATAATCTTTATACGGTCGTGTCAATTAATCTACATAAGGTCGTGCCAATTACTCTACATACTGTCATGTCAATTACAACACATACGGTCATGTCACTTACTCTACATACGGTCATATCAATTAATCTACATACGGCCGTATCAATTACTCTACACACGGCCATGTCAATTACTCTACATATGGTCATGTCAACTAGTCTACATACTGTCGTGTCAATTAATCTACATACGGTCGTGTCAATTAATCTACGTACGGTCGTGTCAATTAATCAAAATACGGTCATATCAATTACTCTACATACGGTCATATCAGTTACTCAACATACTGTCATGTCAGTTACTCAACATACGGTCATGTCAATTACTCTACATACGGTCATGTCAGTTTCTCGACATACGGTCATGTCAATTACTCTACATACGGTCATGTCAATTGCTCTACATACGGTCATATCAGTTACTCTACCTACGGTCATGTCAATACTCTACATACGGCCTTGTCAATTACTCTACATACGGTCATGTCAATTACTCTACCTACAGTCATGTCAATATTCTACATACGGTCATGTCAATTACTCTACATACGGTCATATCAATTACTCTCCATGAAGTCATATCAATTACTCTACATACGGTCATATCAATTACTCTACATACAGTCATGTCAATTACTCTACACACGGTCATACATATGGTCATGTCAATTACACTACATACGGTCATGTCAATTACTATACATACGGTCATGTCAATTAATCTACAGAGGTCATGGCAATTACTCTACATACGATCATGTTAATTACTCTACATACAGTCATATCAGTTACTCAACATACGGTCATGTCTGTTACTCTACCTACAGTCATGTCAATACTTTACATACGGTCATGTCAATTACTCTACATACGGTCATGTCAATTAATCTACACACGGTCATGGCAATTACTCTACATACGATCATGTTAATTACTCTACACACAGTCATGTCAGTTACTCAACATACGGTCATGTCTGTTACTCTACCTACAGTCATGTCAATACTTTACATACGGTCATGTCAATTACTCTACATACGATCAAGTCAATTACTCTATATACGGTCAGGTCATTACTCTACATATGGTATTGTCAATTACTCTACATACCTTTATTTCAAGTACTCTACATACGGTCATATCAATTACTCTACATACTAAAAAATGATAAAAGTTTGAATTCATAAGCTCATATAATTATATGAGATGGAATATAGAAACAGCTATACAGTTTGCGGAGTTAACGTTTCAATTATATTTTCTATATTATCTATAACTTAATTCCTAAATGTACACACAGTATTTTCAATTAAGTTTTAATCGTTTATTTAGACACTATTTTAAAAACACTGAAAATGTTAAATTTATATTGTATAAACATGCTAATATGAATCGTTCAGTCGAAACGATATCGAAAAGACGAATTAATAATATAATGTTGTTATATAAAACTTTCCCGATGATCCTTGATTGCTATATCATATCAATTACTCTACCTACGGTCATGTCAATACTCTACATACGGTCATGCCAATTACTCTACACACTATCATGTCAATTACTCTACCTACAGTCATGTCATTTGCTCTACATATGGTCATGTCAATTACTCTACATACGGTCATGTCAATTACTCTACATACGGTCATGTCAATTACTCTACACACGGTCATGTCAATTACTCTACATACAGTCATGTCAATACTTTACATACGGCCATGTCAATTACTCTACATACGATCATGTCAATTACTCTACATACGGTCGGGTCAATTAATCTACATGCGGTCGTGTCAATTAATATACATACGGTCCTGTCAGTTACTCTACATATGGTCCAGTCAGTTACTCTACATACGGTCGTGTCATTTACTCAACATACGGTCTTGTCAATTACTCTACATACGGTCATGAAAATTACTCTACACACGGTCATATCAGTTACTCAACATACGGTCATGTCAGTTACTCAACATACGGTCATGTCAATTACTCTACTTACGGTCATGTCAGTTACTCAACATACGGTCATGTCATTTACTCTACATACGGTCATGTCAATTACTCTACATACGGTCATGTCAATTACTCTACATACGGTCATGTCAATTACTCTACACACGGTCATGTCAATTACTCTACATACAGTCATGTCAATACTTTACATACGGCCATGTCAATTACTCTACATACGATCATGTCAATTGCTCTACATACAGTCGGGTCAATTAATCTACATGCGGTCGTGTCAATTAATATACATACGGTCCTGTCAGTTACTCTACATATGGTCCAGTCAGTTACTCTACATACGGTCGTGTCATTTACTCAACATACGGTCTTGTCAATTACTCTACATACGGTCATGAAAATTACTCTACACACGGTCATATCAGTTACTCAACATACGGTCATGTCAGTTACTCAACATACGGTCATGTCAATTACTCTACTTACGGTCATGTCAGTTACTCAACATACGGTCATATCATTTACTCTACATACGGTCATGTCAATTACTCTACATACGGTCATGTCAGTTACTCAACATACAGTCATATCAATTACTCTACCTACGGTCATGTCAATACTCTACATACGGTCATGCCAATTACTCTACATACTGTCATGTCAATTACTCTACCTACAGTCATGTCATTTGCTCTACATACGGTCATGTCAATTACTCTACATACGGTCATTTCAATTACTCTACACACGGTCATGTCAATTACTCTACATACGTTCATGTCGGTTGCTCAACATACGGTTATGTCAGTTACTCTACCTACAGTCATGTCAATACTTTACATACGGCCATGTCAATTACTCTACATACGATCATGTCAATTACTCTACATACGGTCGGGTCAATTTCTCTACATACATTCATTTCAATTACTCTACATACAGTCATGTCAATTATTCTACATACGGTCATGTCAATTACTCTACATACGGCCATATCAATTACTCTCCATGCGGTCAAGTCCGTTACATGTCAATTACCATACATAAGGCCATATCAATTACTTAGCATACGGTCATATCAATTACTCTACATACGGTCATATCAATTACTCTACACACGGCCATGTCAATTACTCTACATAGGGTCATGTCAATTATTCTACATACGGTCATGTCATTAAATCTACATACGGTCGTATCAATTAATCTACATACGGTCATATCAATTACTATACATACGGTCATGTCAACTACTCTACATACGGTCATGTCAATTAATCTACATACGGTCATGTCAATTACTCTACATACGGCATATCAATTACTCTTCATACCGTCATGTCAACTTCTCTACATACGGTCATGTCAGTTACTCAACATACGATCGTGTCAGTTACTCTACATACGGTCGTGTCAATTACTCAACATACGGTGGTGTCAATTACTCTACATACGGTCATGAAAATTACTCTACATACGGTCATATCAGTTACTCAACATACGGTCATGTCAGTTACTCAACATACGGTCATGTCAATTACTCTACATACGGTCATGTCAGTTACTCAACATACGGTCATGTCAATTACTCTACATACGGTCATGTCAATTACTCTACGTAAGGTCATGTCAATTAATTTACATACGGCCATGTCAATTACTCTACATACGGTCATTTCAGTTACTCTACATACGGTTATGTCAATTATACTACATACGGCCTTGTCAATTACTCTACATACGGTCATGTCAATTACTCTACATACGGTATTGTCAGTTACTCCGCATACGTTCATTTCAATTACTCCACATACGGTCATGTCAATTACTCCACATACGGTCATGTCTATTTCTCCACATACGGTCATGTCAATTACTCTACATACGGTCATTTCAATTACTCTACATACGGTCATATCAATTACTCTACCTACGGTCATGTCAGTTACTCTACCTACGGTCATGTCAATTACTCTACAAACGGTCATGTCAATACTCTACATACGGTCATGTCAGTTACTCAACATACGGTCATGTCAGTTTCTCAACATACGGTCATGTCAATTACTCTACTTACGGTCATGTCAATTACTCTACATACGGTCATATCAATTACTCTACCTACGGTCATGTCAATACTCTAGATACGGTCATGCCAATTACTCTACATACTGTCATGTCATTTGCTCTACATACGGTCATGTCAATTACTCTACATACGGTCATTTCAATTACTCTACACACGGTCATGTCACATACTCTACATACAGTCATGTCAGTTACTCAACATACGGTTATGTCAGTTACTCTACCTACAGTCATGTCAATACTTTACATACGGCCATGTCAATTACTCTACATACGATCATGTCAATTACTCTACATACGGTCGGGTCAATTTCTCTACATACATTCATTTCAATTACTCTACATACAGTCATGTCAAATATTCTACATACGGTCATGTCAATTACTCTACATACGGCCATATCAATTACTCTCCATGCGGTCAAGTCAGTTACATGTCAATAACCATACATAAGGCCATATCAATTACTTAGCATACGGTCATATCAATAACTCTACATACGGTCATATCAATTACTCTACATACGGCCAAGTCAATTACTCTACATAGGGTCATGTCAATTATTCTACATACGGTCATGTCAATTAATCTACATACGGTCGTATCAATGAATCTACATACGGTGATATCAATTACTCTACATACGGTCATGTAAACTACTCTACATACGGTCATGTCAATTAATCTACATACGGCCATGTCAATTACTCTACATACGGTCATGTCAACTACTCTACATACGGTCGTGTCAATTAATCTACATGCGGTCGTGTCATTTAATCTACATGCGGTCGTGTCAATTACTCTACATACGGTCGTGTCAGTTACTCTACATACGGTCGAGTCAATTACACAACATACGATCGTGTCAATTACTCAACATACGGTGGTGTCAATTACTCTACATACGGTCATGAAAATTACTCTACATACGGTCATATCAGTTACTAAACATACGGTCATGTCAGTTACTCTACATACGGTTATGTCAATTATACTACATACGGCCTTGTCAATTACTCTACATACGGTCATGTCAATTACTCTACATACGGTCATGTCAGTTACTCAACATACGGTCATGTCAATTACTCTACATACGGTCATGTCAATTACTCTACATAAGGTCATGTCAATTAATTTACATACGGCCATGTCAATTACTCTACATACGGTCATGTCAGTTACTCTACATACGGTTATGTCAATTACTCTACATACGGCCTTGTCAATTACTCTACATACGGTCATGTCAATTACTCTACATACGGTCATGTCAGTTACTTCGCATACTTTCATGTCAATTACTCCACATACGGTCATGTCAATTACTCCAGATACGGTCATATCTATTTCTCCACATACGGTCATGTCAATTACTCTACATACGGTCATTTCAATTACTCTACATACGGTCATATCAATTACTCTACCTACGGTCATGTCAGTTACTCTACCTACGGTCATGTCAATTACTCTACAAACGGTCATGTCAATAATCTACATACGGTCATGTCAAGTACTCTACATACGGTCGTGTCAATAAATCTACATAAGGTCATGTCAATTACTCTACATACGGTCATGTAAATTACTCTACATACGGTCATGTCAATTACTCTACATACGGTCATGTCAATTATTCTGCATACGGTCGGTCATGTCAATTACTCTACATACGGTCTGATCAATTAATCTACATACGGACTTATCAATTACTCTACATACGGTCATGTCAATTACTCTACATACGGTCATGTCAATTATTCTACACACCCTCATATCAATTACTCTACATACGGTCATGTCAATTACTCTACATAAGGTCTTGTCATTTACTTTACATACGTCATGTCAGTTACTCTACATACGGTCATGTCAATTACTCTACATACGGTCATGTTAATTACTCTACATACGGTCATGTCAATTACTCTACATACGGTCATGTCAATTATTCTACATACAGTCATGAAAATTACTCTACATACGGTCATATCAGTTACTCAACATACGGTCATGTCAGTTACTCAACATACGGTCATGTCAATTACTCTACATACCATACGGTCATGTCAGTTACTCAACATACGGTCATGTCAATTACTCTACATACGGTCATGTCAATTACTCTACATAAGGTCATGTCAATTAATTTACATACGGCCATGTCAATTACTCTACATACGGTCATGTCAGTTACTCTACATACGGTTATGTCAGTTACTCTACATACGGCCTTGTTAATTACTCTACATACGGTCATGTCAATTACTCTACATACGGTCATGTCAGTTACTCCGCATACGTTCATGTCAATTACTCCACATACGGTCGTGTCAATTACTCCACATACGGTCATTTCTATTACTCCACATACGGTCATCCCAATTACTCTACATACGGTCATTTCAATTACTCTACATACGGTCATATCAATTACTCTACCTACGGTCATATCAGTTACTCTACATACTGTCATGTCATTTGCTCTACATACGGTCATGTCAATTACTCTACATACGGTCATTTCAATTACTCTACACACGGTCATGTCACATACTCTACATACAGTCATGTCAGTTACTCAACATACGGTTATGTCAGTTACTCTACCTACAGTCATGTCAATACTTTACATACGGCCATGTCAATTACTCTACATACGATCATGTCAATTACTCTACATACGGTCGGGTCAATTTCTCTACATACATTCATTTCAATTACTCTACATACAGTCATGTCAAATATTCTACATACGGTCATGTCAATTACTCTACATACGGCCATATCAATTACTCTCCATGCGGTCAAGTCAGTTACATGTCAATAACCATACATAAGGCCATATCAATTACTTAGCATACGGTCATATCAATAACTCTACATACGGTCATATCAATTACTCTACATACGGCCAAGTCAATTACTCTACATAGGGTCATGTCAATTATTCTACATACGGTCATGTCAATTAATCTACATACGGTCGTATCAATGAATCTACATACGGTGATATCAATTACTCTACATACGGTCATGTAAACTACTCTACATACGGTCATGTCAATTAATCTACATACGGCCATGTCAATTACTCTACATACGGTCATGTCAACTACTCTACATACGGTCGTGTCAATTAATCTACATGCGGTCGTGTCATTTAATCTACATGCGGTCGTGTCAATTACTCTACATACGGTCGTGTCAGTTACTCTACATACGGTCGAGTCAATTACACAACATACGATCGTGTCAATTACTCAACATACGGTGGTGTCAATTACTCTACATACGGTCATGAAAATTACTCTACATACGGTCATATCAGTTACTAAACATACGGTCATGTCAGTTACTCTACATACGGTTATGTCAATTATACTACATACGGCCTTGTCAATTACTCTACATACGGTCATGTCAATTACTCTACATACGGTCATGTCAGTTACTCAACATACGGTCATGTCAATTACTCTACATACGGTCATGTCAATTACTCTACATAAGGTCATGTCAATTAATTTACATACGGCCATGTCAATTACTCTACATACGGTCATGTCAGTTACTCTACATACGGTTATGTCAATTACTCTACATACGGCCTTGTCAATTACTCTACATACGGTCATGTCAATTACTCTACATACGGTCATGTCAGTTACTTCGCATACTTTCATGTCAATTACTCCACATACGGTCATGTCAATTACTCCAGATACGGTCATATCTATTTCTCCACATACGGTCATGTCAATTACTCTACATACGGTCATTTCAATTACTCTACATACGGTCATATCAATTACTCTACCTACGGTCATGTCAGTTACTCTACCTACGGTCATGTCAATTACTCTACAAACGGTCATGTCAATAATCTACATACGGTCATGTCAAGTACTCTACATACGGTCGTGTCAATAAATCTACATAAGGTCATGTCAATTACTCTACATACGGTCATGTAAATTACTCTACATACGGTCATGTCAATTACTCTACATACGGTCATGTCAATTATTCTGCATACGGTCGGTCATGTCAATTACTCTACATACGGTCTGATCAATTAATCTACATACGGACTTATCAATTACTCTACATACGGTCATGTCAATTACTCTACATACGGTCATGTCAATTATTCTACACACCCTCATATCAATTACTCTACATACGGTCATGTCAATTACTCTACATAAGGTCTTGTCATTTACTTTACATACGTCATGTCAGTTACTCTACATACGGTCATGTCAATTACTCTACATACGGTCATGTTAATTACTCTACATACGGTCATGTCAATTACTCTACATACGGTCATGTCAATTATTCTACATACAGTCATGAAAATTACTCTACATACGGTCATATCAGTTACTCAACATACGGTCATGTCAGTTACTCAACATACGGTCATGTCAATTACTCTACATACCATACGGTCATGTCAGTTACTCAACATACGGTCATGTCAATTACTCTACATACGGTCATGTCAATTACTCTACATAAGGTCATGTCAATTAATTTACATACGGCCATGTCAATTACTCTACATACGGTCATGTCAGTTACTCTACATACGGTTATGTCAGTTACTCTACATACGGCCTTGTTAATTACTCTACATACGGTCATGTCAATTACTCTACATACGGTCATGTCAGTTACTCCGCATACGTTCATGTCAATTACTCCACATACGGTCGTGTCAATTACTCCACATACGGTCATTTCTATTACTCCACATACGGTCATCCCAATTACTCTACATACGGTCATTTCAATTACTCTACATACGGTCATATCAATTACTCTACCTACGGTCATATCAGTTACTCTACCTACGGTCATGTCAATTACTCTACATACGGTCATGTCAATTAATCTACATACGGTCATGTCAATTACTCTACATACGGCATATCAATTACTCTTCATACCGTCATGTCAACTACTCTACATACGGTCATGTCAGGTAATCTACATACGGTCGTGTCAATAAATCTACATACGGTTGTGTCAATTGCTCTTCATACGGTCGTGCCAATTACTCTACATACGGTCTTGTCTATTACGGCCATGTCAATTTCTCTACATACATTCATTTCAATTACTCTACATACAGTCATGTCAATTATTCTACATACGGTCATGTCAATTACTCTACATGCGGTAATGTCAATTACTCTACATGCGGTCATGTGAAATACTCTACATAGGGTCATATCAATTACTCTACATACGATCATGTCAATTATTCTACATACGGTCATGTCAATTACTCTACATGCGGTCATATGAAATACTCTACATAGGGTCATATCAATTACTCTACATACGGTCATGTCAATTACATGTCAATTACTCTGCATACGGTCATGTCAATTGCTCTACATACGGCCATATGTTATGTCAATTACTCTACATACGGTCTTATCAATTAATCTACATACGGCCATATCAACTACACTACATACGGCCATGTCAATTACTCTACATACAGTCATGTCAATTACTCTACATATGGTCATATCAGTTACTCAACATACGGTCATGTCATTTACTCAACATACGGTCATGTCAATTACTCTACATACGGTCATGTCAGTTACTCAACATACGGTCATGTCAATTACTCTACATACGATCGTGTCAGTTACTCTACATACGGTGGTGTCAATTACTCTACCTACGGTCATGAAAATTACTCTACATACGGTCATATCAGTTACTCAACATACGGTCATGTCATTTACACAACATACGGTCATGTCAATTACTCTACATACGGTCATGTCAGTTACTCAACATACGGTCATGTCAATTACTCTACATACGGTCATGTCAATTACTTTACATAAGGTCATATCAATTAATTTACATACGGCCATGTCAATTACTCTAAATACGGTCATGTCAGTTACTCTACATACGGTTATGTCAATTACTCTACATACGGCCTTGTCAATTACTCTACATACGGTCATGTCAATTCCTCTACATACGGTCATGTCAGTTACTCCGCATACGTTCATGTCAATTACTCCACATACGGTCATGTCAATTACTCCACATATGGTCATGTCTATTTCTCCACATACGGTCATGTCAATTACTCTACATACGGTCATTTCAATTACTCTACATACGGTCATATCAATTACTCTACCTACGGTCATGTCAGTTACTCTACCTACGGTCATGTCAATTACTCTACAAACGGTCATGTCAATACTCTACATACGGTCATGTCAATTACTCTACATACGGTCGTGTCAATTAATCTACATAAGGTCATGTCAATTACTCTACATACGGTCATGTAAATTACTCTACATACGGTCATGTCAATTACTCTACATACGGTCATGTCAATTATTCTACATACGGTCGTCATGTCAATTACTCTACATACGGTCATATCAATTATACTACATACGGTCGGCCATGTCACTTACTCTACATACGGTCATCTCAATTACTCTACATACGGTAATGTCAATTACTCTACCTACGGTCATGTCAATACTCTACATACGGTCATGTCAATTACTCTACATACGGTCATGTCAATTACTCTACATACGGTCATGTCAATTACATGTCAATTACTCTGCATACGGTCATGTCTATTGCTCTACATACGGCCATATGTTATGTCAATTACTCTACATACGGTCTTATCAATTAATCTACATACGGCCATATCAACTACTCTACATACGGCCATGTCAATTACTCTACATACAGTCATATCAACTACTCTACATATGGTCCTGTCAATTAATCTACATGCGGTCGTGTCATTTAATCCACATGCGGTCGTGTCAATTACTCTACATACGGTCGTGTCAGTTACTCTACATACGGTCGAGTCAGTTACTCAACATACGATCGTGTCAGTTACTCTACATACGGTCGTGTCAATTACTCAACATACGGTGGTGTCAATTACTCTACCTACGGTCATGAAAATTACTCTACATACGGTCATATCAGTTACTCAACATACGGTCATGTCATTTACTCAACATACGGTCATGTCAATTACTCTACATACGGTCATGTCAGTTACTCAACATACGGTCATGTCAATTACTCTACATACGGTCATGTCAATTACTCTACATAAGGTCATGTCAATTAATTTACATACGGCCATGTCAATTACTCTACATACGGTCATGTCAGTTACTCTACATACGGTTATGTCAATTACTCTACATACGGCCTTGTCAATTACTCTACATACGGTCATGTCAATTCCTCTACTTACGGTCATGTCAGTTACTCCGCATACGTTCATGTCAATTACTCCACATACGGTCATGTCAATTACTCCACATATGGTCATGTCTATTTCTCCACATACGGTCATGTCAATTACTCTACATACGTTCATTTCAATTACTCTACATACGGTCATATCAATTACTCTACCTACGGTCATGTCAGTTACTCTACCTACGGTCATGTCAATTACTCTACAAACGGTCATGTCAATACTCTACATACGGTCATGTCAATTACTCTACATACGGTCGTGTCAATTAATCTACATAAGGTCATGTCAATTACTCTACATACGGTCATGTAAATTACTCTACATACGGTCATGTCAATTACTCAACATACGGTCATGTCAATTATTCTACATACGGTCGGTCATGTCAATTACTCTACATACGGTCATATCAATTATACTACATACGGTCGGCCATGTCACTTACTCTACATACGGTCATCTCAATTACTCTACAAACGGTAATGTCAATTACTCTACCTACGGTCATGTCAATACTCTACATACGGTCATGTCAATTACTCTACATACGGTCATGTCAATTACTCTACATACGGTCATGTCAATTATTCTACACACGGTCATATCCATTACTCTACATACGGTCATGTCAATTACTCTACATAAGGTCATGTCATTTACTTTACATACGGTCATGTCAATTACTCTACATACGGTCATGGCAATTACTCTACATACGGTCATGTTAATTACCCTACATACGGTCATGTCAATTACTCTTCATACGGTCATGTCAATTATTCTACATACGGTCATGAAAATTACTCTACATACGGTCATATCAGTTACTCAACATACGGTCATGTCATTTACTCCACATACGGTCATGTCAATTACTCTATATACGGTCATGTCAGTTACTCAACTTACGGTCATGTCAATTACTCTACATACGGTCATGTCAGTTACTCTACATAAGGTCATGTCAATTAATTTACATACGGCCATGTCAATTACTCTACATACGGTCATGTCAGTTACTCTACATACGGTTATGTCAATTACTCTACATACGGCCTTGTCAATTACTCTACATACGGTCATGTCAATTACTCTACATACGGCCATGTCAGTTACTCCGCATACGTTCATGTCAATTACTCTACATACGGTCATGTCTATTACTCCACATACCTTCATGTCAATTACTCTACATACGGTCATTTCAATTACTCTACATACGGTCATATCAATTACTCTACGGTCATGTCAGTTACTCTACCTACGGTCATGTCAATTACTCTACATACGGTCATGTCAATTAATCTACATACGGTCATGTCAATTACTCTACATACGGCATATCAATTACTCTTCATACCGTCATGTCAACTACTCTACATACGGTCATGTCAGGTAATCTACATACGGTCGTGTCAATTAATCTACATACGGTTGTGTCCATTGCTCTTCATAAGGTCGTGCCAATTACTCTACATACGGTCATGTCTATTACGGTCATGTCAATTTCTCTACATACATTCATTTCAATTACTCTACATACAGTCATGTCAATTACTCTACATGCGGTAATGTCAATTACTCTACATGCGTTCATGTGAAATACTCTACATAGGGTCATATCAATTACTCTACAAACGGTCATGTCAATTACATGTCAATTACTCTGCACACGGTCATATCAATTGCTCTACATATGTTATGTCAATTACTCTACATACGGTCTTATCAATTAATCTACATACGGCCATATCAATTACTCTACATACGGCCATGTCAATTACTCTACATACGGTCATGTCAACTACTCTACATACGGTCGTGTCAATTAATCTACATGTGGTCGTGTCATTTAATCTACATGCGGTCGTGTCAATTACTCTACATACGGTCGTGTCAGTTACTCTACATACGGTCGAGTCAGTTACTCAACATACGATCGTGTCAGTTACTCTACATACGGTCGTGTCAATTACTCAACATACGGTGGTGTCAATTACTCTACATACGGTCATGAAAATTACTCTACATACGGTCATATCAGTTACTCAACATACGGTCATGTTAGTTACTCAACATACGGTCATGTCAATTACTCTACATACTTTCATGTCAGTTACTCAACATACGGTCATGTCAATTACTCTACATACGGTCATGTCAATTACTCTACATAAGGTCATGTCAATTAATTTACATACGGCCATGTCAATTACTCTACATACGGTCATGTCAGTTACTCTATATACGGTCATGTCAGTTACTCAACATACGGTCATGTCAATTACTCTACATACGGTCATGTCAATTACTCTACATACGGTCATGTCAGTTACTCCGCATACGTTCATGTCAATTACTCCACATACGGTCATGTCAATTACTCTACATACGGTCATGTCTATTTCTCCACATACGGTCATGTCAATTACTCTACATACGGTCATTTCAATTACTCTACATACGGTCATATCAATTACTCTACCTACGGTCATGTCAATTACTCTACAAACGGTCATGTCAATTACTCTACCTACGGTCATGTCAATACTCTACATACGGTCATGTCAATTACTCTACATACGGTCATGTCAATTACTCTACATACGGTCATATTAATTACTCTACATACTGTCATGTTAATTACTCTACATACATTAATTTAAATTACTAAACATACGGCCATTTAAATTACAATACAGTCATGCTAATGGTACGACAAGACACGATTTAAGACAAACATCGGGCGCTACCGTCCTATGATGATGTATGTAGACGTCATCATAGGGTCCACAATCTGTCCGCTCATTGCACAATCAAAACGGAAAGCATTGTGGCGAACTGTAAAACAGTCAACCACTAAACATGCAGTGGGTTGCAAAATGAAAGGGTCATTCAGCTGCCGAAGGCAGCCGAGTCTTATATGGGTTTTATAATTGTCTATGGTTAACAGACTGTGACTCATGTAAGTGGCAAATAAGCATGCTTTACAACTTGAATTCCTAGAGAACTCGTATAAAAAACTTGAATGGTATACACACATATTTTGTAATCTTGAAAGGTTACCATTTCATTTGCTGGAATGACGTTTTCGTAAACCAGTCTACTGGAATGTAGCCCGTAATCATTACTAATATATGTATATTAGCGATGAAACATTCACAATCCTGAATAGCGCAGCCGTGTTAATGCGCCTCGATCAGGGTAGGGTTTAAGCCTGCTGATTTTCTTTTGATTTTTTTTTTGATTTTCATTGGTTTTCATTATTGCTGATGGTAAGGTAGCAACAGTTCCTTTACATTTTTCACTTTGATAACGCAATCTTATAATTACACATTTTTACAGTGAACAGTTTATATATGTTGTAATTCACACTCTAACGCACACGTATCCCTTACATGTGAACAATTGTATTTCTGTGCTGATGTGCACTTCTCGCACGTCGTGTTACAAGGTAATTGTAATCAATATGTAAGGCATGTCAAGGTATTTGAACAGAAGAAGCGAGGTCGCCCACATTGATTTAAAAGTCTTGGTAGGAAGAACTGATGGTCCAAATCGGGAAGAATGTAAGAAAAAACGGTCGTGGCGTGTTTATGTCTCTGTGACAACATTTAGTTTTTTTCAATATTGTTTTAACACCCGTGACTTGGTTTATTATTATGTTAAATCTTGTCTCTCGGCAGCTATTTTACGCTTGCGTAAAACCTTATTTGTAACCTATTTTGATAAAAAAAATTAACAAGTTTAACATGTGTAATAAAGATTATATGAAGGTGTTGATGACAAAGGATCTTACGAAGTTTGTAAATCACATCACCAACGATTAAGGATGGGATAGTCCTTGTCGCAGAAGAATTCTTAAATTACTTTTATATTTTAAAAATATATCAATGTTACGATAATAAAGGTTTGCTTTAGAAGTTTATGGTAACGGTATGCCCGCTGGAGTAACTATTCAGTTATCCTCAAGTCCTCAACACGACGACAAGCTCTAGAGAAACGAATAAGTTGAGAAACATAGACTCAATAAGAAGAAGCTTTGGGAACGTCCACATCTAAGAGGGGATAATTAACAATATCAAAATTAAAATCGTCTCTCTTGTAGATTTTACAAATTATCTCAACAGTTTCAATAGAGACATGCAAATCAAGAAAAGAAGCAACAGTATCAGAAATGTTAGCTTTGTTGAGTTGGAGTTCTTTTGGATAGATAGAAAGGATTGTCAATGTTCAATATGTCGTCATACATACCGAGATGTGTCATTAAAGGCTTCAATTACATCTGCCTGAGTATCGGATGAAAGCCTCATCAATAAATCTCTTTCATAGCAATACAAGAACAAATATGCGACTGTTCATTAGAGATAATATAAGGTGCAAAACCCCTCACTCACCTCTTAAGCGGTATTCTACTGTTAATCCACAAAGATTGGGTTTGATCATCTTAAAGGACCAGTAAGTAATAACACTACTAATTTGTAGTCGGGCGACATTGTATAGCCTTTTTACAAGTTTAATGAAACAAATACATTTAAATATTTAAATGCTCATTAATACAGTATGTATGTTATTTAGAGCCGCCTAATGGAGATGTCACAGGATACAGAGAATTTCGGGCCGGCCCAAACTATTTCCGATGGTGCTTACACGTGCTCGGAGAATATATTCCGATACATGGGTCCGCCCGGTTTGCATGCTCATCCGACGAATGAGGCCAATGAAAGTGTATCTTCCAAAAATAACCACACCCCGACGAATCTCGGTGGGGCCGGTGAGGTTTGGAACCTTGTACTCCGGTCTTAAGTCCACTGTGCTATCTTATTTAAGGGTGAGAACGTCTGACCACTTTTGTTTTGTCCCAAAAATGTTAATCTAAATTAACTTCTACCAAAATACAACTATTGAATTTGAATAGAGTCTGGCGGGGATTTCTTTATTTACATTGTCCGGTTTTATTGGGATAACAAAAGGGTAAGGGAGAGGTTTTGTGCACCCTAGATTATGGTTTAAACGCCCAGTGGCCTTTTTGCCACTGACCGTTCCAAGGCGGTAGCCATATTGTCAACCCGTTTGTGTTTATGATGTCACATGTCTTGCTTCCTTTTAACATTGTAATGGTTGTTGTTTCTGTGCGTGCTTTTGGTTGTCTGTGTTCCGTGAAATCTACTGTTCCTGTTCGACTGTTATACCTACTTTGCTGACACATCCAATTTAACTTCTCACTATAAAGGATATTCGTTTTTGTACAATGTTTTTCTTTTTTCAAATCAGATATATGTGATTCGCGAAAAGGCAGCTACAAAATTGGTAAAACACACATTGCAAATGTTTTTCCACCGCTGCCAAACAAATGATACCTGGCAAGACATACAAAATAAGACTGTTGGTACCGAACCATTTTAGTTTACTTGAGCCTTTGCGAGTTATTGTTATAGATTTGTGTCCGTGAAATGTTCGTATTAAATCTTCTTCTAATTAACTAATAAACCTGTGTAGACCAGATTCTATATTTAGCGGTATGTGTGTGTATTTTCGCGAGCGCGTGGGCGTGAGGCGTGTGTGCGCGCGCGCTTATGTGTGTGTGTGTGTGTGTGTGTGCGCGTGCGTGGGCGTGTGTGTGTGGTGGGGTGGGGGTCTGGATGTAGCTTGTCTATGACATACTCATCTTTTCAATGAATAAAGAACTTTTAGGAAGTATTTTTGTTTTAATTATTTTATTCAGACACGTGTGTACATTCATATATTATATAAATACAAACACATTGTGCACATGCAAACATAACATACTCATACACACATTATGTACATGCATACATGGAAAACATATAAGACATTTTAAGGTGAAATGGCATATTAGAAAAAATCCAATGAAACTATATCGAATAGAAATAGTCATGAAATGAAATCCGTATAAATTACAATCAAACAGCAATATAATTGTACAACGCCTAATTATTAAATGATACGGAGAACACATGGTAAAGTATACTTAAATATTTTCATCTCGCTTTCATAAAAATTTGATTTTTTTCCACATACAAAGAGAGTAACTCCAGCTGTATATATTCTTTCAAACAAATTCTCAATGCAAACACACACTTTATTTTCTTTTTCTTCAGTTTTCAGGAGAAGTCATTACTATTCAAGATAAAAATACAGATATTAATATATCTTTTGGACAGATTAATGTTCATCAAAACATTTAAAGTTAAAGAAAATAGAAGACTGATACCGCAGAGTGAAAACTCTAAAGCAATGTTGACTGACCAATGACATGTATTGTTTAACACGATTCATTTCTATGATGCTGAGAACAATCAAAAATGTTCCCAAAGTAATGTATAGCTCCGCTCCGGGAGTCCCATGTTTAAATGTGGAGTACATTACATAACATTTCATATCATATCATATCATATCATATCATATCATATCATATCATATCATATCATATCATGTCATGTCATATCATATCTTCATATCATATCATATCATATCATATTATTATATCATATAATATATATTGAATCTAAAACAACTTTTTAGAATCTGCATGGCCAAATACCGTTTTGTGTCTGAAAATGTCGGTATAACGGAAGTTCCAGATGTGAAAATGGCGTCCAGTGTTACATATGAAATACTAGAAAACATCCTCAGAACAAAATGGGCAAAGCCAATAAACAGAAGACATCATGTTTTACATAACGGCTGACATTTGTTGAAGGCACTAACCCGCCAAATAACGGTAGGATTACACTACAACATCATTTTTTCAAACCTTATCCACGTGTTCAAGTTATAAAATAAAGAACATGTGCCGATTAAAAGTATAGGTTTATTCACGGGTACTTAAAATACCCAAGATTAAATTTCCGTAAATCGAACTATGAGCTGGTAACTCTTAATTCGATGTTCCAGTTTTAGGTTTTGGCTTGGCTGTTTAAAGCCGTTTATATTGTGTCTAAGGAGTTCGGATTTCCAAATATAGTAGATATTTAACTTATATAACTCGTCGTCGGAAGGTTTAGAAACAGTGTACATGTGTTGTAAACTTTCCCTGTTGATGGCGGGATAGAGACTTTACATAGTGTTGCTTGGATAGCATATTATAAGTTTCATAAACAAATAATGTCATTGTATATGTAAAAGTATTACTTGTACATCCATGATGAAATTGCATACATATTATGTACGCCAAGAAAATGCATGCACGCACGCACTCAAACACACACAAATACACAATTATATATGTTTAACAACAATTTCACAATGAGAATATATACATATACAAATTATATTTACAAAAAACACAATTTAAAAAGACCGCCGTTACAATATGGTAAGTACAAGACAATATACATTTAGAACAGTCACCAATATCAGTCACCAGTATCAGTCACCAATATCCATTTTAATTAAATATGCAAATACAAAGCGTTGCAATGCTTTTATGCTCATGAACAGTTGTATCATAAAATCACCATTTTTCTTATTTCATGAAAGTTTCACTGACGTGAGTAACATAACTTGGTTTACGATCACACACATATTTAATATATTACAAAGCGTCCTATGCATGTTTATATATCTTCAAATTATCAATATATATTCATATGAAGAAAATGAAAACAGAAGGAAAACAAAATTTGGCTGAAAGTTCATATGTCTCATTATTTTGCTTGACAATTAATAAGTTTGTAATAAGTAGCATAAACGGTATTTTACTAGGTGTTACCACATTTTATACATGTTTTACGCTTCTTTTTTTTTAAAGGTTACATTATGCATAGGCGTGTTTGATTTTACTACGTCTATGTCTTTCATCAATTATATCTATAGACACTGCCAGTCAGTTAACATGGCTGTTCTCACTTTATCAATGTTCCAGTTTTCCATACACATTGTCGGTTAATCTATCTTGTGTATCTCCTTTCCTGGTATTGGTTGTATCATAAACCGTCGAATCGTTATCCTCATCATTTCGTGTACACATTGCATGTGAATAAATATTGTCAATCACTGGTTGTTTGCGATGTAAATCGTCATTTCGTTCATTGCCGCTGACATTGGTTCTGTCATATACGTTCTCTGGGTCGTGAACATTTTGGCTATTTGTAACATTTGCAATGGAACATTTACCGCTGATTTTACGGATACTTGTTGTCGTATGACTGTACGTATCGTCTTCAACGCTGTTTAATACATTGTACACGTTTTCGGTGTCTTTCTTTCCACTTCTTATAGCGTTAACGTTAGCTTTGCTGGTAGATGTTGTGTCATAGACATCGTCTCTGTTGTCCGTAGCTTCAACAGCGTCTTCAGCATGTATGTTAGCTTCAGCGCAACTACCGGAGATGTTACCGAGATCATTATCCTCGGCATAATCGGCCTCTGAATAAATAATACCATTGTCACCATTAGGTGCAACACCACCGAGACTGCTTCCTTGACAAGTTGTTTTCGCTGTTTGTTGGCTGAAAGAAGTGAGCGAAATGTTAATAACCCTTAACCCGCTAAGCACAAGCATAATAGCCTTTGCATTCATTGTAAACCCAGATCAGCCTGCGGGTAACTCGCAGGCTGATCAGGGTGTACAATGTCCGGCTGCCGATAAGTCATTTCCCCAAAACACCCCTTTGTCCCATAAATGGAATGGTCCTAATTCAAAGAAAGAACAGTCCATTATGTTTATGTAGCGGGTTAATGGTTACTTATCGCGTAAATTCAGCAAAAAAACGTACCGCTGGCAGCTTTGCTGTGAGAAGCAAGGGCTTAGGCGATAGTGAACGGTCAAACTGAATGGGCATCAACACTTTAGCACTATCCATCATCTTTATGATTTATATCCTTTATGGTATATAAATTTGATTGATTGCCATGTTTAGGCACTTTAGGCCTACCATAAGTTAACTATGTAAGAGTAAATCTAATTGGACGCTTAAAATCGGTGTACCGTTTAAATTGTGATGCGTGAGCATTGTAAAAATACAGATGCATCTGCATTATAGGTGCGTCTGTTTAATTCAGGAAAATCAGACGCGTCTGTAAAATAAATGTAGATTCATCTGAGAAAATATAGATGCACCTACATGCATCTGTAAATCAATAAGTTTTTAATGTGTAACATTGTCTCTGATTGGTTATTTGAATGACCCTTTATTTACCAGATACGTCTGCATTGTGCAAATACAGATGCATAGTTTACAGCTGCATCTGTATAATTTTACAGACGCACCTGAACAGGTGCTTTCAGGTGCTTTTGACCCTGATCGTTGTCTTCAGATATGTGATGTAGTGTATATTTATAGGATATATATATTATATGAGGTAACAACGAAAACAGTCACACTGCCCACTATGACCTTGAAGCATAGTTTAAATTGTATTTGCATTTGATTGATTTGCTCAAGGGTCTTTTTCAGACTTATTGCAACATTTTATATATACTTTTGTAAGGTTTATGGAGGATGGCCTCGAACCTCCATAGACCTATAACGAGCAAATAAAGTTTATTAGACAGATTTAAGTTTACAGTTCGAAAATAGCAATATTAAAACTCGAGTTCCTCAATTCCTTGATTATTTTTGAAATGTGTTTGCTTACAAGCGGCTGGAACATGTTTTTTTTATAGAAAACAATGTGTATATACATTCTTGTTTGACGCGTTTATTTCAGCTTAAGTGTTTTTTTTAACGTTTGAGACAAAATTCGACTATTACCTATATATAATGGATAGGAGTGAAACAGACAGTTTTAATTAAGAAATAATAAATACGTACCTGTGTTTTATCGGTGAATAAAATACAGTTAGGAGTTCGGATGCGTAGTAATTAAATCACGAGTGCGTAAGAACGAGTGATTTAATTACTCGCATCCGAACGACTAACCGTATTTTATTCACCGATAAAATACAGGTACATATTTATTTTTTCGATTCTAACACAACACTAACAACATTGTTTACGCTATTGCGGGGCACTATATATTATCTCTGAAGTCAAGGTAATCAGGCTAAGTTTACTGGCTGTTCCATTGGGCGCCCCCGTATGCAAAGTTCTGCGCGGTACAATATGTTTAAATACACTAGTAGTCACGTGACAAACAATTAAGTCATTGCTTACGTCATATAGCTTGAGCTGTATGACGTCAAACGTTCTCAGCTTGTTCAAAATGCTTATTATATCTACTGATGCATATGATCGGTTTATATCGGGGTGTGCAAGGTTTGGGAGCATGGCAAGTTTGTTGTAATTAACATTTCATTAAAATTACTGTTGAGTTTGTCTTCGTGACGTATATTTACCAAGTGACGTCATGTAACGTGGCGCTTCCAACGGATGAAATATATGCGGGGAATTAATGGAACAGCTGTAATTTATCGTAGAATAAAATACAGTTGTCTCTCTTCTTTGTCTATATGAAAGACTGCGCAGGTTATGTTAGAATGGTAAATAAAATACATTACTTGTCAAAATCGGTCATGAAAAAAAACAAAAAAAAACAACAACAAAAAAAAATATCGAATGTTGTTTTTGGATAGCGTATTTTCAAAACAAATCAAACATTTAAAAAAAAATGCATTGTTTTAGAATTGTGTTCAAAAATGGACATGCTACAAAACCAAATAGAGTATGGTGACGTTTAAATCAATCGTTTAGACCATACCTCTATCTATTACATAAAGACACTCTGAATCTTTTATAGCAACATATTAAGGCTACCTGAACTTATTAGAGATTTCTTAATGTTCTGCTGTACCAACAATAAGGATTTTACATGAAAGGACTCACTAAAAATCATTTTGTGTGAAAAACAGTTAATTAAGAATAACGGACCACTGGTAACCCTCCATTGATAAAACTTAGAATAAACGAACCACTGCCTCCATTGATAGAACTAAGAATAACGGACCATTGGTAAACCTCCATTGATAGAACTTAGAATAACGGACCAATGGTAAACCTCTATTAATAGAACTTAGAATAACGGACCAATGGTAAACCTCCATTAATAGAACTTAGAATAACGGACCAATGGTAAACCTCCATTAATAGAACTTAAAATAACGGACCATTGGTAAACCTCCATTGATAGAACTTAGAATAACGGACCAATGGTAAACCCCCATTAATAGAACTTAGAATAACGGACCAATGGTAAACCTCCATTGACAGAACTAAGAATAACGTACCACTGATAAACAACTTCCATTGATAGAACTTAGAATAGCGGAGCACTGATAAACCAACATAAATAGAACTATGAATAACGGACCACTGGTCAACCTCCATTGATAGAACTAAGAATAACGGACCAATGGTAAACCTCCATTGATTGAACTAAAAATAACGGACCACTGGTAAACCTCCATTGTTAGAACTAAGAATACATTACCGTCTCCTCCTCACTACTAGCACTACAATGATGACAATAACGATCAACACCAATATCCCCGCCGCAGCAGCACCCACGTATGTAGAGGCTGAAAAAAAATAGGAAAGAAACTTTGGTGTCCTTATAGAAGGACAGAAATCAAATCAAATCAAATCAAATCACTGGCTTACTGATCCTTCGGGATCAACGAGCCCAATATAGGTGGCTTTGAAGTAGAATACCGCTTAAGCCGGTGATAGGGGCGTCAGAGGTGTTGCTTCTTACATTACCTCTCATGAACAGACAAAAAAAACGAGTCTGCTACTTTATTTTCTTGGTTGTGTTTGTTGCTTCCGGGGTCCTCCCTTATGCGTTTTTATTTCTATATTTCAAAATAAAATCTACCATCGGTTCCACAATAACAACCTTTTATACTCCGTTTTAGATTTTGAATCAACAGTTGGGAACAAGGTACTATAAAATGAACATATCACTAGTGGTGATATTTCTGTAAACATTTATTTCGTCCAATCAAATACAGCTTAGATTTTTCAAACAACGACATAAATAGAAGAATTACGAATTTATTAGAAAACAACTTTCTTATAGTTAAAGAGAAAACTCTCAGAATAAATATGGTGTAGAACATTTTATTATAATCTAACTATGCAAAATTTCTGTTGATGTAGAAGAATATTGTAGAGCCATATCTTACAACCGTGGCATTTCAGTTACATACCGACAATATTAAAGTAGCTATCCCGCCAACAACAACCACATTTTTCTAAACCTACTGACGAAGCTGGGTATATATATATATATATATATATATAACTTACATATTTTGAGAATCCACACACTATAGACACAATATAAAAGGCTTAAACCAGCCAGGCCAACCCCCTACACTGGAGCGTCGAATTAAGAGTTGTCAACTCATAATAAATTTTACGCATAATCAATCGCGTATACTTTAAGACCCTATGGAAAACGCTCTACTTTTAATCTGCACATATGTTATTATTTGACCTGAACACCTAGATAAAGTTTTAACATTTGAGCCCTTAATAAGGGAAGTTGTATGCTAAAAAATGATAATACATTTAAAATCGTTTTGTTGCTAATAAAACATATGCACAGCTTCTAATATAGCCACATTTGTTTGGTAAGAGACCAGTGGATCTCCAAAAAGAATTGTTTGGAATGAAACTGTGCATACGTGCGTCTCTACTTATTTGATATATCTGACAATTGAAGATAACATGATGAGTATTTTCAATTCTGCCACAGCGACATAGTGGGAATCAATAATGTTTTTAAGAACAGATCGTGATTGGGGGAACTACAATTCGTACATTGTGCTTTTCTACTGCCATAGTAGTAAAGATTTTTAAAAGTTAATGGTAACAGTATCCCTAATGGTGTAGCTTTTTAATTAGACATAGGTTACGAATATTAACTCCTTAATGCTAGGTTCCCACTGTCGTGCGATCCGTTACGAACGCCACGATTGGCCATCCGTAATTGATCGTGGAACTTCTTTGAAATTTCAGGTTTGGATACGAGGTGATGCGAGTCGATACGTTCTGATACGATTTCTTGCGCTCGGATGCGATCTGGTCACGATTTGTCAATTTCAGGTGTCACGATCTGTCACGGTCTGATCTCCCGTTCAGATACGATCACATACGTTCCGATAGGATTGTTTCGTTCGAGTCCACGATTGGGTCTCGATCTGACACGATCATCACGATCGGGTTCCCCGAATTGGGACGATCTGGTACGTGCAGATATGTTCCGATACGTTCCGATACGTTCATCACGAACCGATGCGCTCCGTTACGATAGGATACGATTGTGGTCGCGATGTCTTTCACGATCATGATCGAGGGTGATCACGATTTGAGCTACGACTGGACCCCGACGGGTATATATACAGCCCGACTGACCATGGACTTCATTGTTTCTTGAACTTTTACAGAGTGAACACTACAACCCTCAACCATTGATGATGGCAGGAGTTGCGGATGATGACAACGTGGCATTTGCAGTATTACTGTATACTTACATTATCGCCAGAGAGGAAGATCGTAACAGATCGTAACAGATCGTGAGCGTTCGTGTAAAAACGTAACTACTCGTATCTACTCGCATTTACTCACATCTTCTCGTATCAACTCCTATCTGCTCGTGAGTCATTCGTGTCAGGTCTTGAGCAATGGGACCCGACAGAGCGTAACAGATCGTGACAGATCGTGGGAGATCGCAACACATCTCAACAGAGCGTGGTGTTTGTCTTGTCTAAGATCGATCCCGATCACCACGATTTGGAAGTACGATCATATGCGATCTGTCGCGCTTTGTTACGATGCAATACGATCTGATACGATGATCCCGATTGACAATTGATCGTGTTGATCGTAGAAAACTTTTGAACCGTTCAAAAATTTATTTTCTACGATTAACACGATTGCCACGACTGACCTCAAGATCTGATAAGATCTGATAGGATCACCACGATTAGTCAACGATTAAGACCACGATTTCAATCGTGCCGCGAATCGTGATAGTGGGAACCTAGCATAACTCGAATACAAGCTCTAGAAAGACGAACACATTGAGTAGGGATAATTATTGATATCGAAATTAAAATTATCTCTCTTGTCATACATTTTGCTTATTATTTCTCCATTATCAATTGACAGAAGATATTAAAGTCGAACAGAAAAAGTAGCATTCATGGACCACTGCCAACCACAAACACGCACAGAAACAAATAATAATTGCAAAGATGAATAAAAGGCAAAATACGAAAGATGCAAATGAGAAAAAAAGCCCAAGAATCAGAAATATTAGCATTTTTAAGTTGAAGTTCCTTAGGGTATATATCATTTACCATAGTAGAAAAGAAAGGGTTGCCAAAGTTCAATATATCATATAGACCCCGAGAGGTATTATTAAAGGCTTTGATGTCATCTGCCTGAGTTTGAAATAGAATCAAGATTAAATTTCTTTCATAGAAAAACAAAAACAAATCTGCGACAAAAGGTGCTCATTCCTCTCTTATGTATCATACCTGCAGTAGGTTCTGTTGTTAACTGGTTACTGCCGGTCGTGAGAGTGGTTAACCCGGTCGGTCTGGTCGATATTATTGTTTCTGTAAATACAAGTACAAATGATCTTTGCTTTATCCAGCCTTGATGGTAATGTAAAGAATAAAAATACAAATACATAAATAAAAGGTAGAATAAGTAAGTATATGAAGGTAATGAACTTAAATGTTGGTTAGAGATTAGATCATGGCGGGGATTTCTTTATTTACACTGTCCTGTTTTAATGGGATGACAGTAGGGTAAGTGTGAGGTTTGGTGCACCCTAGAACCGGTTTAAACCCCCCAGTGGCCTACTTTGCCACTGACCGTTCCAAGGCGGTAGCCCTATTGTCAACCCTTTTTGTGTTTGTGATGTCGTTTGCATTTATTATTGCTTTTGCCTTCTTGTTTGTCTGTTTGCGTGTTTGTTTCTGTGTTTTGTGGTTTACTGTCCTCCTTGAATGTTACTTTCCCTGTCCGATCTTTTTATATTTCTTTTAATTGATGTTAAAGAGGCTCTACCTATATATTTTTGTCCACCAATTGATATAAACTTTACTTAATTATAAAGAGGACTATGAAAAAGGTAAGTGGCAATAATTTCACCCAATGTAATATGCGTTTTGCTGGGGAAAAACAGGATTGAAAAGATCGGATTTTTGAAATTGTATTCGTAATTGTTTTAGACAAGCCGATTGCGGAGATTTTCCGATCTTATTCGTTAACAATCGGAACTACCTCGTCTGATTAGCGAAGAGTTCCGATCGATTCGTTTGCTATCGGAACTGCGCCGAATAGTTTGTAATCGCATTGCGCATGTCCGAGAAAATCGTATAAACTCGTAGTTCTCCGGCAGGAATAAACGGCTGGGCAGCATTTTATTCAAGATATTGTTTTGATCATAATTAATAATTTACAGAACTGGAAAACGAACCATGTTTCTTCTTAGAATACTCATAAAATAGCTTTGTATACATATAAATGCAGTAATATTGAGTATTTAATATTTTACATTAAAAATCGCGTAGATATAGGTAGTGCCTCTTTAAAGGCTTATAAACTCGTTGTTCACATTCCAGAGAAATATTAAAGAATATATAGGAATCCGGAGTGCAATACTCTCAAAGCTTTCAATCAAAATCTTTGGAGATCTTAAAATACAGATATCGGTGGTCCATTCTCAGATACTTTGTTTTCGTATCTTAATTTCGACTAGGTGGTTCCACTACTCCAGCCTTTAAAGGGGCCGAAAATTGTTTGATCACCCTAAGGATATGTTGTCTGCTTTTTAATCTAGTCTTTTGACTGTTACATGTGATGTGTAGGCTTCATAACCTCTGCTCCCAACTAAATTCCATTTTGTTTATTTCGCTCTTTGTTTTCTCGTTTAGTGCAACGCATTTGTTAGAAACAGGGACCATATACCGCTGACCAGGCTCCATGTCCACCGTCTTATGCATACTATTTTCGAAATGCCTCAAATATTTTCGTACTATTGACATTTTAAATATTGAGCTCTGCTCAACCCGTGGTTAGAGGGTGTGAACGATAGCTATCCTTTTTTCACTACCTTTCACGAACAGTCTCAATCAAACCGAGATTGCAATATTTTTTCTATATTTGTCGTGTTTGGCGATTTCCAAATTTCATACTTTATTTTTATTTTTTTTAGTTATCGAAGGATAGTCTCCTATGTACCGGAGTAGCCGGAGTTTTGCCCAAGGTCATACCGAAGTAACGCATATGAACGAAAACAATATATATATATGCAACTACTTAAAAATGAACGCATATGAAAGACGAAAACATGTACTTTAAACATGTAGTCATTGCAAATAACATATATATAAATAAAATATACAGAAGTTTTTCCAGTTACATTTGGCGCGTCGCCATTTTGCAGCCTCATACTGAGTTAATGTCATTAACGGCTAAGTTTTATTTTGTTGTTAGCAACTAATTATACACACATTCAGACTGTTTACAGTGTGTAACATTAAGAACATTGTACATATTGTGACGATCTATGCATCCGACTACGAACAATTAAAGGAACTAACCCGCCAAATAATGGTAAAATTACACTACACAAACATTTATCAAAACTCTGTTCAGGTATTCAGGTCATATAATAATGTATATGTGCCGATTAAAAACATAGGTTTATTAACACGTTCTTTAAATAATCTTCATCGAATACGCGTAAAATGAATTAAGAGCTGGTAACTCTTAATTCGACGCTCCACCTGGTTGGTTAAAACGTGGTTTATATTGTGTCTATAGAGGTTTGATTCTACACGTACACATGCTCTTTGTTTTGTCCAGCTTTGATGGTAATGTAAATAATATAAATACAAATACATAAATAAAATGTAGAATAAGTAAGTATATGAAAGTAAAGAGCTTAATAAGTTAAAGGCTCATAAACTCGTTGTTCATATTTCAGGAGGATGAAAGAAGATATAGGAATCCGAAAAACGTGCCCTACTCTTTAGACCTTTAATCAGTACTGTTATTAACCGATCTTTGGAGATCGCTGAAACTGATATACAAATATCGATGGTCCATTCTCAGATACTTTGTTTTCGTATCTTAATTTCGAAAATGTGGTTCCACTACTCCAGCCTTTCAAGGGGCCGATCATTGTTTGATCACCCTAGGATATGTTGTCTGCTTTTTAATCTAGTCGTTTGACTGTTACTTGTAATGCGTAGGCTTCATAACCTCTGCTCCCAACTAAATTCCATTTTGTTTATTTCGTTCATCTTTTTCTCGTTTTGTGCAATGCATTTTGTTAGAAACAGGGACCATATACCGCTGACCAGGCTCCATGTCCACCGTCTTATGCATACTATTTTCGAAATGCCTCAAATATTTTCGTACTATTGACATTTTAAATATTGAGCTCTACTCAACCCGAGGTTAGAGGGTGTGAACGGTAGCTATACTTTTTCACTACCTTTCACGAACAATCTCAATCAAACCGAGATTGCAATGTATTTTCTATATTTGTCGTTTTCGGCGATTTCCAAATTTCATACTTTATTTTTATTTTTTTAAGTTTTCGAAAGATAGTCTCCGATGTACGGGTTAGCCGGAGTTTTGCCCTGATCATACCGAAGTAACGCATATGAACGAGAAAAAATAAATATGCAAATACTTAAACATGAACGCATATGAAAGACGAAAACATGTATACTATACACCTAGTTTAAACATGTAGTCATTGCAAATAACATATATATAAATAAAATATACCGAAGTTTTCCGAATAATGTAATATGGAATTTTGGTAATTATTGAATCGAAGTTGACGTAACTTTCTAACCCCAGTTACGTGTGACGCGTCTGTCGACAGTGTGTAACATTAAGACCATTTTACATATTGTGACGATCTATGCATCCGACTAAGAACAATTAAAGGAACTAACCCGCCAAATAATGGTAAAATTACACTACACAAACATTTATCAAAACTCTGTTCAGGTATTCAGGTCATATAATAATGTATATGTGCCGATTAAAAACATAGATTTATTAACAAGTTTTTAAAACACCCTTGATTGAATATGCGTACAAAGTTGATAACTCTTAATTCGACGCTCCAGTTTTGGGGTTTACCCTGGTTGGTTAAAACGCGGTTAATATTGCGTCAATAGAGGTTTGATTCTCAAAATGTGTAAGTTATATATATACCTAAAGTCCCTGTTGATAATGGGATAGAGACGTTGACGTTATATATGCTCAGCTCAATAGATAATCAGTTACGTAACCAGATAACAATGCAACATACATCTGTATACGTCGTAAAAGTACCATATTAGGATAGACAGTTGCAAAACAAGTGTATATATTTAACATTTTCAGTATAGGTTATTTAAGTTGTATGCTCTTACTAATTACTTTTAGTACTATTACCCGGGTATTTTTTATTTATGTTTATTATAATAATAATAATAATAAATAATTATAATAATATCTTTATTTATCGAGGATGTATATTTGGCTCATAGCCAGTCTTACATATGGTCCTGAAAATATAGTTAATATAAAAAATACGCATATTATAGAAGATTGATACAAACATATATGCTTGAATTTTAATATTCACGATTTTTAGAACGGTTCATCACGTTTAATCAAGACACAATATATATGATATTTTAAGATTCTCTCTGACTGAATCGCTGTCCATTTACGATAGATCAAGTTCGGATGTTGTAACATGTAATTGTTTCGCTGATAAAACACATGTAAACTAGAAATGAAATGACAAACGCAATGATTTGTTTAATTATTCATGTATGTTACCTGTTTGACATAGGACCTTGTATGATGTCGTGCCAATATTTGAAAATTGTACATTGCCTTCTTCGTCTGTTATATCTAGATAGCCGTATTCGTCTGGAAGTTCTTCGTGATCTGGAATGAAGAGTTATAGTTTCAAATCAGTTGCTTTAATGATTAAGCAAATCGCGACATTCCACCAAATGTAGAATTTGCAAGTAGTGGCTTCACTAAGCCAGGGTATATGCCTTGTGTTACGGGTAAAATGTAACACGAAAGGAAGTAAAATCAGCAACAACTATTTTTATAAAAATATAATCAACAAATTTATTTAAATACTACAAAGAAAAATATTCACTTACAGGAAATACATAAAATGGATCCAGTATTTCTTTTTAAAATTCGATATACGAATAAAATCAAAATTATATCGGCAAGTGTCTCTTTAATCTGAGTTGTTAAGTGTCCCTTTAATAATATTTGTCAAGTGTCCCTTTAATCCAATTTCATTCAAGTTTTTCCTGGTTTATTAATTTACAATAACCCAAATGTCCAAACAATCCAACAATCCAATAATCCAATAATCCAATATCACTTGATGAGCACAATATTGTTTATCCTCTCACAATATATTTTAATTCACAGCATCCAATATTTTGTAAATTCTCAATTAAAATAACGAACCGGATACTTCACTTTGAATACTAATACTTAAACCCACAAGTCTTACTAAAGTCAGCTTTATATACCAACATGGATCATTCTAGATTGAAGAAAGTTCTGTAACACGCTACACATCTCACTATGTAAACAATAATTTAGAAATTACTAGAATCAGTCATTTATATATTTGCTATTAATAAAAAAAACCTGACAACTGGATCAATAAACATGTACGCTTATATAGCATTATATACATCAGGGTAACATTTGACACATTAAAAAGCAACATATGTGGGTTTTTTTTCTAAAGGACCATGTAAGTTAAGGGCCGATCTTGACCCCTGTTTGACAAGAAGAAGAATTCAACCTTCCCGAATACTAAGAATACTTTCTTCTAATATTCGTAGCCTTTGTATAACTAAGAAGCTACTCCATCAGGGCTACCGTTACAATAAAATTCGAAAAACCTTTGCACAATTTTATTATCGTAACCCTGATCTACTGTTTAAATACAGTTTCTTAATTTAAAAACTCTTCTGCGACAAGGATTTTAAGAACTGTTCTGCGACTATCACAACCCTTCTTTTATGGTGATGTGATTTACATACTTCGTAAGATCCTCAGTCACACTCATTTACATACAATCTTATTAAACTTGTTAAAGGGTTTATCAAAAGAAGTTATGACCAATCATTTTGCTAGAACTAGTTTAAATCCCCAGCGGCCTATTTTGCCACTGACCGTTCCAAGGCGGTAGCTCTATTGTCAACGCTTTTATGTTTATGATGTCATATCTTGCCTTTATTTATCTTGTAATTGTTGTTTGTTTCTACGCGAGGTTTTTGTGCTCCTTGAATGCTACATTTTCCGTTCGACTTTTATCTACGTATATTTTATTTTATGAAATAAATGTAATATTCATACAAAAACTTACGATTTCTTGACAATATACAGTATTTATTTTAACACAGTACGTATAATACTGGGCATTAATTAATAGTGACCTTATTCTTGCATTCATTATCAATATTTTTTTTCAATTGAAATGATCAGATACAAAGACATGACAAATGAGTGGTTATTTGCGCCGTATAATCGTTACGTTTGCATGTATTCTGTTGATGTATGGCATTTTGTAACGGGAGCGGAAAGGGCGCTTCAAGACATACTACAATATTGGTATCGCCATGAGTACTGTAGAGTAGCTAACAGATTAAAACAGCCTATAAAAATAAGCATCTGAACATCTATTTGTATCTACAAATGGATTAATAGCTTTAGCAAAACAGCTTTTAATACTCCCATCTTTTAATAATGTCATGTTAACTATATTAAAACAAACGTCACAAATTACAGCATATACACTACAACAACATATTGCCAACAATAAAATAAATTGTCATCAAACATTACCTGTGTATCTATAAACAACCAAGCCTCTAAACATTCCTGTCCATGTCGTGTTTTCGCTGAGACTAGAAACGGAGGAAACCGTTTCATATGATAATGGGTAGAGGCTGTTGTTGAAGCAAGTGAGAGATGCGCCCAGCCACGTTTGATTAGATGTACTTCTAGACCGGACCACCTCTGTGTCATTTTGACAAAGGACAGGAAGTATATCGTTTACACAATCCCGCCCAATGAAGACACCTGCGATCCGGTCAAAGACAACACAG
Source organism: Cyrtodaria siliqua (assembly GCA_037043455.1). Lineage (NCBI taxonomy): Eukaryota > Metazoa > Mollusca > Bivalvia > Adapedonta > Hiatellidae > Cyrtodaria > Cyrtodaria siliqua. The sequence continues at coordinate 17,830 of JAWPHD010013661.1, read as the reverse complement.
TCTCTTTTATCACTGAATGTAACGTTTTTTACGGATAAAATCGTAACTGCAAAACATAGAAGTAAAAGCAGATATAAAAGTCCAACAGAACCTGCAGCATTCACAGTACTCAGCCATCCAAATACACGCATGGCATGTACTAAAATGCATAGATAAACAGAAGCAAAGTATGCAATCTCACGAACAAAAATATTGACAACATGTCGTGGAATGGTCAGTGGCAATAAACGCCGCTGGTGGTTTAATCCATGTTATATGGTGCACCAAACCTCACTCGCTTACCCTATTATCATCTCAAACAAATGGGACAGTGTAGATAAGGAATCCCCGTCCTGCTATATCATCTAACAAACTACGTTTACCTTTGTAATTTACTTATACATTTAACAAATACGTATATAGTGTATGATCAAGTGCCCTAGTGACATATCGGTCAATAAACTAAAGAAATAAGTGAGTGCATACTCATCATGGGAGTGCAGCACATTCTGCATACTGAGACATGTCCGCACTGCCCACAAACAAAGATCAAATTAAATGTACATTCAAAAGGGACAAAACACAACACAACGATTGGTGAAGGCAGTGTTACCGACTTGGAACGGTCAGTAGGCAATAATGCCTATTGGGTACCTTAAGTTGATTTTAAGTGTACACAACCTCGCTATTATCCTGTCTTCAGTGCTCAAATTGACCAAACAGGGTAAATAAATACATACCATCAAAAGCAAAGGGAAATCTCTAACAATAAAGTCTACATTCAGAGAAATTAGGAAACGATACACGTATATGTTATTGAATTGAATTGAATTGAATTGGGGTTTTAAAGCGCACCAAACATGAAAGGTTATATGGCGCCTAACAGGAATGAACATGCCAGGCTCATCCTCCATGTACATCGAGATAAAATATGGAGAACGGGCCTAGAACCTCCTCACCCTGAACTGCAGAGTTGCTGCAAATTCTATTGTAGACACTCCATTTACGCTGGAGCCACGTTATAGTTTTTCTGCCACTGCTCTAGTGATATGAGCGAGATGGCACCTGAAACAATGCAGGGGTCATGATGAAGACCTTTAATGAGCATGAACAAAAATGATAAAATGAACATGAATTTGTGGGGGGTGGGGGTTCTACCCCTCTGCCTTTCCCTCCAACGGGATTTGCAGTGGCCCTATACTTTGCCCCGTATCCAAACGGGGCCCCCGGAACCACAGGGGCCATATGTTATTGAAGACCTGATATTACTACCTTGACTGTGAATGGTAATAATGCCATGCCTTTAGTACTTTGCTGTTGAGATCCATCATTGAATTAAGTTTAATTGTATGACCGGTATGTTTAGTTACATTGTGGACACAAACATGTCATTAGAATTTGATACCCAATCATGACTAGATTTATATACGCGACAAACGTGTTAGATACATACATATTTCATTTATCTGTTCGAAATCAGATGTGACCCCGGCAACAGATGTACGAAGGACAGACGGACGGATGTCAAAGCTATCGATATATCACGCGAACATCTCGGTATAAACGTACATCCTTTCCCATGAAATTTAACGATGAGAACTAATGGTTTTGTAAATTTTCAATCAATGTCAGTTAAATGGAGTTACACATTTATAAGGTGTTTTTTCTTCAGAAATTTAGAACGTTACCTGGTCGGTATAAAGACAGGAAGCCGACCCCTCCACACGCGGTACCAGCAGGAGATGAACAGGATTGGTTGCACATACTCACCCGGGCGTTTGTTATATTTTCTTGATTAATAAAACAGTAGCACATACTTTGATTCCTTGGTATAATCTACAATGAAATTTTAATTTAAACACTAAAAATATTTAAACAAATAAATCGTCGGAACATAACACTTGAATTATCGGTCACTTTCTTTTTGGTTTACAATTGGCCAATATCCTGTACATTTTGTTGATAACACCATTTTTGTTTCACACAATCAACAATAGTAAAACTCAGCAGAGATAGTATGTGGATTTGTATAAAAACTGAAACATTCGTTAGTTGATTATATTAGCATTGTATTTATCTACGTTAAACAATTATTTATGTAATATATATATGCTGGGTTTTGAAAAAAAAACAACATATCTTTTCAATTATCAATGAAGGCGTATTAAAGTTACAAAATAAATAGTTTGACAATTGTAAATATTTGCTGCTTTCAAGATTACAAGGGACACACAGCAATCTGGTTTATTTGAAAATAAAACTCTTTTGAATGATCCTCAGATTGCAGAGTCCCCATATTTTAAATCTTCTTTTGAAATTGTAAAGTTATTAAAAAAAAAACTCCCCATTTATATAGTTTCTAATCATGATATGCATTTATATATATATATATATATATAAGGGTGAGAAAATACATACATCTACAAAATACCTTTCAAAAAGCACTGGATCCCCGAGGGGATACGAAAATGTTGGAATAAATTAATAGATGGGGAAAAAAACATTTATACAGTGCTATAGTTTACAAAAACTCAAGCGCTTTCGGCTAACGCCTTCATCAGGAGTACACAAACACGAAAATAACAAATACAAAACAAAAAACACTAAAATACACGGCAGTTTAAACAAAACTCTTTGAGAAACAACTTATCGTTTGGCAGTGTTGCAGGAACTGTTTTCTTTGAATAGACACTCTGGAGCCAAATGTGATACTAATAAAAGAACATATCTGGTTGGATGAGGGAAGGACTGTACCCTGACATTTAGTTATGAAGAGAGAGTAAAACTGTGAAAAAGATAACACAAGCCCTACCTCAAAAGCTTAAACCTAAAATCGATACTGCAGGATAAAGTATAAAGCAACTCCAAAGCTAGTGAAAACAATGACTAAGGCTAAACAAATTAAATTAAATAAATGGAGATATTTTGATCAAGGGAAGTAACAAAAGTACTAATAATAGAACATTGCTGGTTGGATTAAAGTGAAATTGTACGCTGACATTTATTATTAGTTATGAAGAGAGAGTATGTGAGTGAATAACCCTACTTCTATACATAAGACAAAGAATCGATACTGCAGGATATAGCAAAAACAACTCCAAAGTTAATTGAATAAGGCTAAAATAATATATAAATGGAGAAAATTGGATCAAGGGAAGTAATAAAAACTGGAGTATGTGTGTTTACATTTATATATTCTGTAAGATGTATCTAGTCCCCTTTGTTGATTCCTACTGGATGTTTTGTGTTTAAGCGTCTTATCCAGTACGTTTCACGCAATTTATCACGCAAATTGCGTGAAACGTACTGGATAAGACGCTTAAACACAAAACATCCAGTAGGAATCAACAAAGGGGACTAGATACATCTTACAGAATATATAAATGTAAACACACATACTCCAGTTTTTATTACTTCCCTTGATCCAATTTTCTCCATTTATATATTATTTTAGCCTTATTCAATTAACTTTGGAGTTGTTTTTGCTATATCCTGCAGTATCGATTCTTTGTCTTATGTATAGAAGTAGGGTTATTCACTCACATACTCTCTCTTCATAACTAATAATAAATGTCAGCGTACAATTTCACTTTAATCCAACCAGCAATGTTCTATTATTAGTACTTTTGTTACTTCCCTTGATCAAAATATCTCCATTTATTTAATTTAATTTGTTTAGCCTTAGTCATTGTTTTCACTAGCTTTGGAGTTGCTTTATACTTTATCCTGCAGTATCGATTTTAGGTTTAAGCTTTTGAGGTAGGGCTTGTGTTATCTTTTTCACATTTTTACTCTCTCTTCATAACTAAATGTCAGGGTACAGTCCTTCCCTCATCCAACCAGATATGTTCTTTTATTAGTATCACATTTGGCTCCAGAGTGTCTATTCAAAGAAAACAGTTCCTGCAACACTGCCAAACGATAAGTTGTTTCTCAAAGAGTTTTGTTTAAACTGCCGTGTATTTTAGTGTTTTTTGTTTTGTATTTGTTATTTTCGTGTTTGTGTACTCCTGATGAAGGCGTTAGCCGAAAGCGCTTGAGTTTTTGTAAACTATAGCACTGTATAAATGTTTTTTTCCCCATCTATATATATATATATATATATATATATATATATATATATATAGTTTTAAAGACACCAGTTGATTGGGTCAAAAATGATTTTTACACTCGATATATTGGGTCCTTACCTTACCTTGTAAATGGGTCCGCAATCTGCCTATTGGGTCTTGACCCAACAATTCAACGACCCAACAATACATGCATGTTTAACAGAACTACATTTACCTGATTAAGCCTCTCGCATATAACTTATTTTACACGTTTTTATTGGGCCTCTGAGTAGGGGTTATCTCCCCTTGATAATTTGCTAAGTGTATATATATATACTGTTTATCCAATCAGAGGTCAGAGTTCAGGACCCAATATATTGGGAATTCACAATGACCCAATAAACTAGTGATGCGGTATATATATACCTTCAGTGACTGCGACTCTATGTTTATCGCCGCTGATTTTAACTCGCGTATTGGTTGTCTGTCTGATATTTTAAGTGAAGTAGACACTGTTCCGATTAGAAATGCAATTGATAATAGTATAAACCAGCATGGACATGAATTTTTGGAGTTCTTAAATGATTCTAAATTTTGTGTTTTAAACGGACGATTCGACAAAGAAGATGATAATTTCACATCAGTGTCGCGTAAAGGGAGAGTGGTTGTTGATTATCTGTGTGTGCCGCATGACGTGTTTTCTCAGTGTAAATACTTTAAGATCATAACAGTACAGTCAATTGTTGATCATCATCAACTGCACGGACATCTCGGACAAGGTGCGAAATTACCCGATCACTCAGTGTTATTGACCGAGTTTAATACAAGACGCAGTCATCACACAGACATTACGCAGACGTCAACTTACAGTGCAGACGACAATTATTCACCTCGGTTTAAACTACACCGGATACCAAATAATTTCATGGATAGTGACATATCGAAAAGGGCTATTCTCGAAATAATTACCAATATAGAAAGCGCGAGAGAAACACAAACTGAAATGGATACAATTTATGGTAACTTATGTGAAGTTATTATAAATGAAATGAACAATACAATTCCTAAATATAATACAACCAAAAGATCCCCAAAACGTTTTAAGTACCATAAACCGTTCTGGAACGACAACTTAAGTGAACTATGGAATAGTATGCGTATCAGAGAACGTGATATTTTCAAGTGTAAAACTAGTGACGCTACTAAAAGAGCATTGCATCGTGACTATATTTCAGCGCGAGACGCTTTTGATAAACATCTACGTACATCCGACCGTAATTATAGGCGCAATATTTCATTCGAATGCGACGAAATGGTGAATAAGAACCCTAATGAGTTTTGGGAGAAAATTAAAACTTTGGGTCCACGGAAAGATAACTCTATACCAGTTGAAATAGTCGACGATCTAGGTTGCGTTATCACAGATCATGATATTGTTTTAGATAGATGGAAGCGTGATTTTGAGGGTCTTTATAATAATGGTCAGACTGACAATTGTGACGAAGCTCATTACAATCGATCAAAAACTCATAAACTATTATTGGAAAATTCGATGTCGGACCCGCTGTATGATTCAAATTATCAGCTTAATAACAATATAACCTTACAGGAAATTACAGTTATAATCATGCACACCAAGTCTAAATCCGCCTGTGGCTATGATAGAATACCATATACTGTCCTTAAATATCCACCTGTTATAGCAATTTTGTACAAGCTATTTCAATTTGTGTTTGACACGAGCATTATACCTCACGAGTGGAGAAAAGCTATTATATGCCCTATTTTGAAAGACGCTAATTCTGATCGAAGAATACCTTTGAACTACAGAGGGATTAGTCTTCTCTCTTGCATAAGCAAACTTTATAGTTCATTCATAAATAGACGTCTTACAATGTTTTTGGAAGACAATGATATACTTGCGGACGAGCAGAATGGATTCAGGAAAGATCGTTCATGTGAAGATCATATTTTTACTCTTAACAGTGTTCTCCGTAATAACCAATCTGTTTTTACTGCGTTCATCGATTTGCGCAAAGCGTTTGACTTTATAGATCGTGATATGATGCTTTACAAGTTACTTTTATACAAACTTGATGGAAGGATATACAACTCCATCAAAAATATCTACGCAAGTTCGGTATCGTGTGTCCGTCTTAATGGTTCGCTTACTGAGTGGTTTAATTGCGCAACCGGAGTGAAACAGGGAGATAACTTGTCACCGACGCTGTTCTCGATATTTATTAATGACCTTGTCCGTGAGATAAATGACCTTGACCTTGGTGTCCTGCTTGATGGCATGGTGCTCTTGGCGAGTTCGGAAGAGGATTTACAGCGCATGTTAGATACCTTTCACAATTGGTGCCGTAGGTGGCGTGTACTTATAAACACTGATAAATCCAAGTGCGTCCACTTTAGAAAACCGCGTAGTAATAAAAGCAATCATGTTTTTAAAATTGGTGATAATGTATTAGAAACAGTCGGACAGTACAAATACTTAGGTGTCATATTTCATGAACACTTGAATTTTTTTTATAATTGCGACGCTTTAGCTAAAGGTGCAGGCAGGGCTCGTGGAAGCATTATATCTAAAATACATAAATTCAAAGAATTTGGTTTTAATTCATACGAAAAACTATATTACAATTGCGCAGTTCCAATTCTTGATTACGGTTCGTCTATATGGGATCACAAACAGTATCAGTCGATAGACAATGTCCAAAATCGTGCCTCCAGATACTTCTTAGGCGTTCATAGATTCGCTCCAGTTCCAGCTATTATCGGCGACACAGGGTGGCTACCAAGTTTATATAGACATTGGACCTCGATATTACGGTTTTGGAATAGAATGGTGACTTTTGATGACAATCGTCTAACAAAACGTGCTTTCAACTGTGACTATACCATTTGCAATAATAATTGGTCAAGCAGTGTTAAAAACATAATGCAAGAACTTGGTTTGATTATTCACTTTAAAAATAAAACTACCGTTAATATGTTAGCTTTAAATGTCGTTATAAGAGACTATTACGAGAGAATTTGGATACAAAAGACTAGAAGTTTACCGAAATTGAGGACTTATATTCTATTTAAAGAAACCTTTGTTACCGATAATTACGTGAAAATGACACTTACTAAGGGTGAGCGATCTATTTTAGCTCAATTTCGTTGTGGTATACTACCAGTTAGAATTGAAACTGGGAGAAACGTCGGCGAAAATCAAAACCAGAGACTCTGTAGATATTGTAATGATAATGCTGTTGAAGATGAACATCATTTCTTACTAGACTGTTCTTTTTATAATGGTATAAGAAACACTATATTTAATACAACTCTACATAACAGAGACTTTTTAACTTTTGATAAGAACGAGAAACTTAAATTTATTATGCTTAATCTTCAGAGGAAAGTTGCAAAATACTTATTTAAAGCTTTTCTTAAGAGACGCAACTCAACTTATATTGTTACATAACTTATTGTTTTAGCAAGTATAATGTCATTGCTATAAATGTGCAATCATATTTAATATCCACTGAACTATTTATTATTGCTTTATTTAATTTATTTAACAATTGATATTTATATCATGTGATTTACTTAATATTATTATTTATAGATAGTGACTTATAGGTCCGTTGGGCCGGGTGCTTAATTTCCAGTAATTTCATACATGTTTGATTTTGAATTGTTTATGCACATGTCACTTTAATAAACTATTTACTTACTTATATATATATTTCAACAAGACCCAGCAAAAATGTAGGGTCAGACCCAGTATTATTGTTTGAGAATAAAAGGCGTTAACAGTTGAATTACCCGTTAAGTTACGACTATATAGGGATACATAAGTACCTTTAGGTGTACTAAATTCATAAAAAAAATACCAAACACGTATATACACACTATTTCAGGGTGGTCCTAATAAATGTGTTCAAATTGAGAGACCCAGTATCCTGGTGACTTCAATTAAGTATATATATGCCTACATATATATATATATAGTATATATAGTTATGTATATATTGCTTGTTATGCTGGTAGAATTTGTATCTCGGTTCGGAACTGTTTGCTAGACTGTGTGTAGTGTATGAATACGGTGGAACGCAATAGTCCCGTCTAAAACGCCCACCGCGCCCAAAAGTGCTGTGAAAACAGAACACTGAACATAATTGACAGGCTGCATGAATTTGAGAGAGCAAACCCCAATCAATTAATCCAGTCGACTTACAGGTGTCAAGACAACAATACATTCTAGGTGTGTCAGAGTAGTGCAACCTTTTGATTGACGTGTTGGTGTTCATTTCTGCTACATTTCCCGCCAAATGCTTTTGTTCACTGAGTTTACATTTCCCGCCAAATGCAATTGTTCACTGAGTTTACCTGAGTGCAATCGCAAATATACATATAGGTATATTAAAGGTACTGGAGACGTTTTGAAAGAATACTAATGTGTATCAATACGCGTTAAACCATGATAATGTGTTTTAGTTGCATTTAATTAAACCGAACGAAAAAATAAGAAACAACAACATAACATAACGTATTGTCCTGCATGTAACATTTGCGTGTTCATATGGCCTTGCGGTGTGCACATGTGGCTACACTGCATGAATTGAATTGAATATTGTTTAACGGCTCATCAACACAGTTAGGTTATTTATGCGTGTATGTGTACATGTGTGTACGTGTTTGTACATGTGTGTACTTGTCTGTATGTGTGTGTAAACGGTTTGTGAGTGAGTGCGTGCGTGTGTGTACATGTATGTACGTGTGTGTACGTGCGCGTGTGCGCGCGCGCGCATGTTTGTGTGCGTGATTGCGTACGTGAGTGCGTACGTAGATGCATACATGTTTTTGTCTGTTTGCGCGTGCTTGTGTGCATGCGTGCGTGCGTGCGTGCGTGCGTGTGTGCGTGCGTTTCTGTACATGTGGGTACGTGTTTGTACATGTGTGTACGTGTGTGTAAATTTGGTTACTTGTCTGTACGTGTGTGTTTACGTGTTGAGAGTGCGTGTGTGCGTGTGTGTTTGTGTGTACATGTATGTACGTACGTGTGCGTACGTGTGCGCATGTGTGTGTCTACGTGTGCTAACTTGTGTTTACGTGTGTGTGTCTGTGTGTGTGTGTCTGTGTATTGGTGCGTGCATGCGTGCGAGCGTGCGTGCGTGCGTGCGTGCGTGCGTGCGTGTGTGTGTGTGTGTGTGTTTGTGTGTGTTTACATGTGTGTACATGTGTGTACTTGTCTGAACGTGTGTATGTTTATGTGTTGTGTGTGCTTGCGTGCATTTGTGTACATGTATATACGTACGTTTGTGTACCTGCATGTGTGTGTGTTTGTGTGTGCGTACTTGCTTGCATGATTGCGTACGTGCGTGCGTGCGTGAGTAAGTGCGTGAGTGCGTGAGTGCGTGCGTGTGTGTACATGGATGTACGTACGTGAGTGTACTTGCGCGGCGCTCGCGTGTGTGTGTGCGCGTGTGCGTGTATTTGTTTGTACGTACGTGCGTGTACGCGTGTGTGTGTGTGTGTGTGTGTGTGTGTGTGTGTGTGTGTGTGTGTGTGTGTGTGTGTGTGTGTGTGTGTGTGTGTGTGTGTGTGTGTGTGTGTGTGTGTGTGTGTGTGTGTGTGTGTGTGTGTGTGTGTGTGTGTGTGTGTGTGTGTGTGTGTGTGTGTGTGTGTGTGTGTGTGTGTGTGTGTGTGTGTGTGTGTGTGTGTGTGTGTGTGTGTGTGTGTGTGTGTGTGTGTGTGTGTGTGTGTGTGTGTGTGTGTGTGTGTGTGTGTGTGTGTGTGTGTGTGTGTGTGTGTGTGTGTGTGTGTGTGTGTGTGTGTGTGTGTGTGTGTGTGTGTGTGTGTGTGTGTGTGTGTGTGTGTGTGTGTGTGTGTGTGTGTGTGTGTGTGTGTGTGTGTGTGTGTGTGTGTGTGTGTGTGTGTGTGTGTGTGAGTGTGAGTGTGTGAGTGTGAGTGTGTGAGTACGGGCGTGCATGTGGGTGGGTGTGTGTGTGTGTGTGTGTGCGTGCGTGCGTGTGTGCGTGTGTGCGTGCGTGCGTGCGTGCGTGCGTGCGTGCGTGCGTGCGTGCGTGCGTGCGTGCGTGCGTGCCTGCGTGCGTGCGCGTGTATGTTTACGTGTGTTAACGTGTGTTAACGTGTGTTAACGTGTGTTTACGTGTGTGCGTGTGTGTGTGTGTGTGTGTGTATGCGTGCATGCGAGCGTGTTTGTGTGTGTGAGAGTGCCTGTGTACATGTTTGTATATATGTTAATACGTGCGTCAATGCATGCATGCATGTATGTGTGTGTGTGT
>JAWPHD010013661.1:0-5000 GCA_037043455.1 Cyrtodaria siliqua | reverse complement strand
AGTAACATCGTCCCGGGCTCGCCATGTCTATTGAAGTGTTTCTGGCAGCAGTAATTGGCAAGAAGTCTTGTAATTTAGCACAACCTGTAACCAGTATAACGTTGGTTTATCTCAGTTAGGTAAGTAGGTAAGCAAGAGGCACAAGAGAACCTGAGTACGCTCTCCTTGGTTTACATATATAAATATCAAAACTGGACATTTCATTTTATCGAAATAAAACCATTTTTACTCATGTCAGTTCACAACCTCCAGCTGGCGCAAGAAAGCTGTAATGAAAACCACAAATCTGAATGGGATCAACCCGAGGAACAGTGTGTCCAACTTGTGTTTAAAATGTTGATAGGTCTGGGGAGATGTCGTTTTACTGCGAGAGTAAAAATGGACAACAAACTGATAAAACAGAACGCATGACGTTCGAAAACAATCGCATATGTTCGCAAGGCCTTTGGTCAGTAGACCATATGGTCAAAGATGATAATGCTTCTAGGAATATACAAGAAAATGCAAAGAAAGCCACACAGCAAGTATTCAACGACTCGGCAAATGACAGAGCGACAAGAGAATAAACCATATTGGCCACGACAAGAGAAACATGAAGACAAATATTAAACGTTACCATCCCTTTTAGGATTTAGTAAACGTCATCATAGGGTTCCCAATGTGTCATCGCACAATTAAAAAGGAAAGCATAGTGGTGAACTGTAAATAGGTCAACCAATAAACATACAGTGCATTGCAAAATGATAAGGTCATAACCCCTTTTGATAAACGTTCTAACTAGTGTAATTAATAATGTATCAAAGTGAACTCGACCAGGGGGCTCTTACGTGTTGAGGTCAAATGATTGACCAAGTAAACATTCAGCCTGACAGTGAACTCGACCAGGGGGAGGGGGTGGGGGGGGTGCTCTTACGTGTTGAGGTCAAATGATTGACCAAGTAAACATTCAGCCTGACAGTGAACTCGACCAGGGGGAGTGGGGGAGGGGGTGTGTCTTACGTGTTGAGGTCAAATGATTGACCAAGCAAACATTCAGCCTGACAGTCCAAACAGTTACCACATAACTGATGTGGAAGAAAATCAAGAAGTTCAACAAGAAAGTTTCTATCATAAAAATAGAAAACGCGGAACAGGTAATAATAAGGTGAAACCAATTGCTTCCATAAATATCACATCTGTAAACTGGACAATAATACTGGTCTCATGTAGGCCATGCAGACGTCCAGTCATAATAATCCCGTGAAATAATGTCATACATGTATACTGGAATAAAAGATAGGCTGTGATCAAAGTAGATATAAAATCGAACGGGAAATAAAGCATTCACGACAGTCAATCACACACACAAACAGAAACAAACAACAACTTTAAAGATGAATAAAAGGCAAGATATGACATCTTAACCATACAAGGGATGACAATAGAGCTACCGCCTTGGAACGGTCAGTGGTAAAAAGGCCTCTGGGGGTTTAAACCAGGTTGTCGAGTGCACCAAACCTCTTTCTTACCCTATTGTCATCCCAATAAACGGGACAGTGTAAATAAAGATATCCCCGCCAGGTTATAACACATAAATGATCATGTATGTATAATATAAAAACAAAAAAGCCTAGAAAGCCACACAGTAAGTACTCAGTAACTTGTCAGAAGACCGGTAAGGGTTCGACAAGACAATATTAAAGACAAACATCAAACGCTAACGTCCTATAAGGATTTAGGTAGACGTCATCGTAGGATCCACAATCTGTCAGGTCATCGCACAATCAAAGGGGAAAGCATAGTGGCGAACTGTAAATAGGTCAACCACTAAACATGCAGTGCAATGCAAAATGATAGGGTCATACCCATAGGTCAACCACTAAACATGCAGTGCGTTGCAAAATGATAGGGTCATAACCTTTTTTGATAAACTTTTTAACAAGTTTAATAAAGATTGTATGTAAGGGATGATGACCAATGATCTTGATTTAGTCCAGCCATAAGTTAAACCGTGAAATAATGTCATACCTATGTACTGGAATAGTTGATATGTTGAGATGTAGCCGAGCCAGACTTTATCTCGTGCTTTATTCACCTCTAGTGTTGACACGTTGACATTAGTTTTGATCCCAGTATAATAGTATTCGAGGTTAGGAGTAGCAAGAGTGCAGCCTTTGTTTGCTTCAAACCACGTCGTTTGTGTCGTATTTACGTAATACACCATTTCACCTGTAATTGATAAATATGTACAAATCTTTGAAGCTGTATGCAATGTTAATGATATGATCACAGTGTCCTAACAGACTTATCCGTTGCAAGTTGCTTTGAAAACATAGGTAAAGCAGATTGTTTTTCTGAAGACCATGCAGTCAAAACTGCAAAATAAACGGGATAAGGTTGTCTTTTTCAAAAACAAATATACAATTGACCTATACCGTTGTATAGTATAGGTAGTATAGAAAGGGGGGGATGGTTCAGCGCAGTTTTCCAGAGAAGGCTTCAAACCCAAGTAACTATAAAATGTGTCGGCCATGGCTGTTAACTCAAGTACACCATCATTTACAAAAAATCTAAATGATAGGCATACTTGGGCCAAAAGCCCTGAAACACATTATTAAGTACTTGAGCAAACCCGCTCTAGGAAACTATCACTGAAACCCCTCCCTTTTTATACTATTTATCAATCCAGTTTATCATTTCAATAACATAATATTTTTCTCATACAATTCAACTAAAACATTTGCAGTTCATTAAGCAGTCAGACGGAACCGGACAGTAGTCTTCATCATCGCTGTACATATCGTATTTTATCATGGAATATTTTATTTTCCTACACTTTGCTATTTTGTATTTTAGTTCAAGAAGCTCTTCCCTGTTTTTATTCAGTTCATAATTATCCATTTCAACCAGCAATCGTCTTTGCTTGTTAACTTTGCTTTTTTTGGTGTCCATAAAATCATCACGAACTACTTCATATTCTACTTGGAGTTGCTTACCTGTTATCAATTCTCTTCTATATTTATCTTTTAAATTGTTAAGTTTTCTGCAAACCTTTTTTAACTTTTCTTGTTCCATTACATATAATAATAATATATATAATTATTTTTAAACCTTATTGTCGTCCTTGAATGCTACTTTTCCTGTTCGATTTTTATATCTACTTTTCCGATAATACAATTTTGCAACGGGTTTTCGAAATTAATGAAAACAATAGCCCTGATCGGGTAGCTTTATAATTAGGTTTATGAATATTAATCTCCTTAACTCTGCTACAAGCTCTAGAAAGACGAATAAGTTGAGAAACAAATATCCCATATGATGTTTCTCAGGGAACATTCCCGTCTTAGTAGGGATAATTATCGATATCGAAATTAAGATTATCTCTCTTGTCACACATTATGCTTATAATTTCTCCATTATCAATTGGCAGTATTAAAGTCGAACAGAAAATGTAGCATTAATGGACCACAGTCAAACAAAAACACGCACAGAAACAAATAATTATTGCAAAGATGGATAAAAGGCAAAATACGAAAGATGCAAATGAGAAAAAAAGGGCAAGTATCAGACATATTAGCATTTTTAAGTTGAAGTTCTTTAGGGTATATATTATTTACCATAGTAGAAAAGAAAGGGCTGCCAAAGTTCAATATATCATATAGACCCCGAGAGGTAGTATTAAAGGCTTTGATGGCATCTGCCAAAGGTCGCAGATTTGTTATTGTTTTTCTATGAAAGAAATTTAATGTTGATGCTTTTTCAAACTCAGGCAGATGCCATCAAAGCCTTTAATAATACCTCGCGGGGTCTATATGATATATTGAACTTTGGCAGCCAGGTTCTGTTGTTAACTGGTTACTGCCGGCCGTGATAGTGGTTACCCCGGTCGGTTTGGTCGATATCATTGTTTCTGTAAATACACGTACAAATGATCTTTGCTTTATCCAGCTTTGATGGTAATGTAAAGAATAAAAATACAAATACATAATAAAATGTAGAATAAGTAAGTATATGAAAGTAATGAGCTTAATTGTCGTTAAAAGCTTATAAACTCGCTGTTCACATTCCAGAAAGATGAAAGAAGATCTAGGAATCCGGAAAACGTGCCCTACTCTTAAGGCTTTCAATCAGAACTGTTATTAATTCCGATCTTTGGAGATCGCTGAACCCGATATTAATATACATATATCGGTTTTACATTCTCAAATAATTTGTTTTCGTATCTTAATCGAATAGGTGTTTCCACTACTCCAGCCTTCAAGGGCGCTTAGTATTTTTTAATCACACTAAGGATATGTTGTCTGTTTTTTTTGTTACTTGATATGCACAGGCTTCATAACCTCTGCTCCAAACTAAATTCCATTTTGTTTATTTCGTCCATTGTTTTCTTGGTTAGGGCAAAGCATTGTGTTAGAAACAGGGACCATATGCCGCTGGCCATGGAATGGTATGAAAATATTAATCGTAACATGTTCACCGTCATATGCATACCTTCTTCGATGTATCATACCTGCAAAAGGTTCTGTTGTTCCCTCGTTACTGTCGGTCGTGAGAGTGGTTACACCGGTCGGTTTGGTCGATATCCTTGTTTCTGTAAATACACGTACAAATGCTCTTTGTTTTATCCAGCGTTGATGGTAATGTAACGTATATAAAAACAAATACACAAATAAAATGTAGAATAAGTAAGTAAATGAAAGTAATGACCTTAATTGGTGTTAAAGGCTTATAAACTCGTTGTTCACATTCCAGAAAGATGAACGAAGATATAGGAATCCGGAAAACGTGCCCTACTCTTAAGGCTTTCAATCAGAACTGTTATTAATTCCGATCTTTGGAGATCGCTGAATACGATGTTTATATACAAATATCGGAGGTACATTCTCAAATACTATACTAAATGTACAGTGTGTAATATTAAGTACATTTTACATATTAGGACGATCTATGCATCCGTCTACGAACAATTAAAGGAACTAACCCGCCCACTCATGGTAAAATTACACTACACAGACATTTAC
>JAWPHD010013660.1:0-66672 GCA_037043455.1 Cyrtodaria siliqua | reverse complement strand
ACACCCACCCCCCCCCCCCCCCCCAACCACCCACACCCCCCACACCCCCACCAAACCCCCCCCCAACCACCCCCACAACCCACCCACCCCACACACAACCAACACACACCCCAACCCCCAACCCCCCCCCCCCAACCACCCCACCCACCCCCCAACCCCACCCCAACAACCACCACACCCCAACCCCCCCCCACCCCCAACCCACCCCCCCACCCCCAACCCAAACACACCAACACAACCACCCCACACCCACCAACCAACAACACCAACACCACCCAACACCACCCCACCAAACAACCCCCCCACACCACACCCCCCCCCAACACCCAACCCCCAACCAACCCCCCAACCCACCAACCCCCACACTCCCCCCCAACCCAACCCCCCCACCCCAACCCCCAAACAAACACCCCACCCCAAACCCCCCCCCACCCCCACCCAACCACCTCCCAACACACCCCACCACAACCAACCACCCACCAAACAACCCCCCACCCCCAACCCCACTAACCCACCCAACAACCCACACAACCACTAACAACCCCAAAACCCAAACCCACACACCCATCCACCAACCCCCACCCCACCCAACCCCACAACTAACCATAAACCACCCACCAACACCCTTCTCAAAACACCCCCCCACACCCCCACCCTCCCCACACAACCCCCATCCCTCCAACACCCCCCCCCCCCCCCCCCCCCTCCCCAACCCCCTCCCTCACACACACCCCCAACCCCCCACCACCCCCCCCCCCCCAACCAACCCCCACCCAACCCCCCACCCTCAACATCCCAACATACAACAACCACACACACCCACCCCACCATAACCCCCCCCCCCCAACCCACTAACCCACCACCCCACCAACAAAAACCACAACCAATTCACCACACCCACCCCCCCCCCCCCCCCCCCCCCCCCCCCCCCCCCCCCCCCCCTAGGCCCCCCCCCCCCCCCCCCCCCCCCCCCCCTTTCCCCCCCCTCCTAAAAAGCAATATAAGTAAAACACCTAGATGCTCGTGTGTGTATATATAAATACAAAAAAAAAAAGCCTAGAAAGCCACATTGAAGGTACTCGATGACTTGGCAGGAGCCAGAGCAACAAGAGAATAAACCACCGAGGGCACGACAAGACAAGACCGCGGACAAACATAAAACGCCACCCCCCCTAATGGGCTTTAGGTTGGCGTCATCATAGGGTCCACAGCCTAGTCCGGTCATCGTACAATTAAAGAGGAAAGCGTAGTGGCGAACTGTAAAAGGGTACACCACCAAGCATGAAGTATGCTGCAAAATGATAGGATCATAACCTCTTTTGATAAACCTTATAACAAGGTTAACAAAGATATTATGAAAGTGTTCATGACCAAATAGCTTACGAAGTTTGTAAATCACATCACTATAGAAGTCAGGTTGTGATAGTCCTTGTTGCAAAGGAATCCTTAAATTGCTTTTATATTTGGAAAGAAGATAAGGGTTACGATAATACAATTTTGCAAAGGTTTTACGAAGTTTATGGCAACGGTTACCCTGATGGAGTAGCTTTTTAGCTATAAAAAGATTACGAATATTAAAGTCCTCAACTCGAGTACAAGCTCTTAAAAAATGGATAAGTTGAGACACATAGACCCAATAAGAAGAAATATAAAAAGATCGGACAAGGAAAGTAGCATTCAAGGAGGACAATCAACCACAAAACAAAGAAACAAACACGCAAACAGACAAACAAGAAGGCAAAAGTAATAAAAAATGCAAACGACATCACAAACACAAAAGGGTTGAAAATAGGGCTACCGCCTTGAAACGGTCAGTGGCAAAGCAGGCCACTGGGTGTTTAAACCGGTTCTAGGGTGCACCAAACCTCACACTTACCCTACTGACATCCCATTAAAACAGGACAGTGTAAATAAAGAAATCCCCGCCATGATCTAATCTCTGACCAACAAGGCTGCATCAATAGGCAATATAAGTAAAACACAAATATGCTCGCGTAAATAAAGTACAAAAAAACAATAGCCTAGAAAGTTGCTCGGTGAACATCCCCATGTAAGTGGGGAGAATTAACAATGTCAAAATTAAAATCATCTCTATTGTCATAGATTTGCTAATAATTTCACCAATTTCAATAGAGAGATCTAAATCAAGAAAAGAAGCGTTATTATCAGAAATATTAGCCTTGTTAAGCTGAAGTTCTTTAGGATAAATATTATTTATCATAATTGGAAAGAAAGGGTTGTCAATGTTCAATATGTCATCCATATACCGAGAGGTGTCATTAAATGCTTCAATAACATCCTGCCTGAGTATCTGGTGAAAGACTCAACATGAAATCTCGTTCATAGCAATATAAATAGAGAATATTATGTCAGTGCCTTTTACTATCAAGTTTATTAGGCGAGGCTTAGAAAACGAAGAATGGCGAGGCGAGGAGAATATTATGTCAGTGCCTTTTACTATCAAGTTTATTAGGCTCAGCCGAGCCATTCTTCGTTTTTGTGCCGAGCCTAATAAACTTGATAGTAAAAGGCACTGACATAATATTCTATTTATCATGTAGATTATCCATATTTTCGGTATGAATTACTATTATTACCTTAATTCTAAGAATGTTACGCTTATCGAGGACGTGTTGTTGTTTTTTGTTTGTTTTATGACGTCAGGCAATGTTACGTGCATGACGTCAGATAACGTTGAGTACAATAAACAACGAGGGATTCCGCATTGATTTGCTCTATTATATTCCAAGGTGGGGGATCACGTGCTTTCAAATGACGTCATCGATGGAAAAAACTACCCGCTTCGAAGTAAGATTTTCTTTATATTTTCCTTATTACTTTACGCATTTTCATGTAATATAGCCTAAAGTACCCGGAATTTTATGCTCTTTATTCCGTAACTTTGATTGTAGATGAATGTTCCACAGATTTTTTGTTTAAGCCTCCACCAATTCCGAAATGTAATTTTTTGAGTCGGTCTCGTACACTGGAATGAAGATGTTTTCATGGTTTTCGTCTTAAAATGGACTCATTTGCATTAGTTCTAGTCCCGCAACGTTGCTTTATAAACAAAAAAGTCATATCTACCACAATTTAAAAATTACATGTGCTACAGTGAAATTAATTATGGAATTTCGAAAATGATCTCGAACACTGGCGGTGTGAAAAGAGATCTCGTGCACTTGTACGTTTCAGCGCTCGCGAGTTTCGTACTGCTCGACAGTTTACAGTATGAATGCGTTGTATTAATTATTTTTTTTTGGTAATTTTCAGGTGGTAGTTCCAAAGGGTGTACCATCAGAATTGTTCAGGTATGAAAAGAGATCTCGTGCACTTGTATTTTTTACTTGTTAGATTCGCTCACGAGTTTTGTAATGCTAGGCGATTTATTATGTGTATGCGATGTACTTATGAATTTTGGTCATTTGTAGGTGCCAGTGAAGTTTCTGTAAAGCTACCAACCCAATAGCCCTGTCCGATAAGGTCTTATCTGCCCTTGGCGTAATTACTTCCCTTGAGAAGGGTAAAATTAATTCTACTTCCGGGGGTATTATTTATCTATCATGGCGTCGAACAACGAAAATCATTCATCGGAACGTAGTGATAATAATCTTAAATTTGACAGTTTAACGGAGAATGAATTAAAAAGTTACCTACGCAACCATGGAGAGTACGTATCGGGGAAAAGGGCTGAGCTGGTGAAGCGAGCGAAAGGTGCAAATTCTTTGGAGAAAAGACCTTTAGGCGAGTTGCGTTTAGAGGACGAAAATAACGCAAATCAAAGGCGATTGGAAAGGTTTATTTCACCGCTCGGGGAGGTTCTTCCAGATCCTATACGTTTAAAAGATGGTTGGAGTGCTGATACTGGACATATTCCTATGTTTAACAACAGCGAGCTTTACAATTATATGGTTTTGAGCAAACGGAGAACGCTCAACTTGGGACCAAATAATGCTAAACGACAGTTGAAGGCGAAGGTGTTCTATGAAGACGGACATGTGCATTCTGTTTATTACCACGACATTTCACAAGACAATTCACATTGCTATGTAAAAGCAAAGGTCATACCATCCCTACCAACACAGACAGTGACACAGAAACCAGACTATACTGTATGGATATGTATGGCAAAAGTAACTGGACACGTCCATGCTGCTGGCTGTGACTGTAGCGCTGGGTACGTAAATTAAATGTATCTCTTTCTGCCCAGAACTATCTCATGGTTTTGAAATTATTCAATATATTGATAAATATATGTTTATAAATGATGTAGGGTTGTTGTATGGTGGTAGAGCACACACATTGTATGAGTAGCTCCCTCGATTGGTGTCCGTGTAATGTGACTGGGTGGGGTGTCATGTTTATGTAATAATTGAACACAGTCGTTACATGACAAAAATATTGTTGTTGTTAAAAGCGACGTTAAACCCCATACTTGTTGTGTATATATATATATTTATCGACTGGGCCAATTGTGCTTTGACCCTAAAGTCGGTCAAAGCTATACATGTACTTGCTTATGTTTTATATTCGACAATAAATAAACTTACTAAGTTAGGTATTCTGCAGAGTAAGTCGCCTCAGTTTTGAGAATCACATGTCATAAATGAGGTATTACATTGCACATTTTCATTCTTCTCTCGTACATTTTACCGTTTATTAGGATTTTGAATATTATATTTCCAATTTAATTTGAACATTAACTTATTTTGAAGTTATATGTTGTCAATGTTTTTGAGTTTAAGGCGATTGGTTATCTTTTTTTCTTAAATAAAAACAGTTGAATGATTTTTCTCATTTCAGAGAAGGGGAATCTTGTAACCACGTTGCGGCATTTCTGCACGGCTTGGTGGACATTTCAGACAGGAAGAGAGATGGACTTGATGCATCAACATCGAAAGAATGCAAATGGAACCAGCCTAGGAAACGAAAGCTTAGTCCCCAAAAGGCACAGAACATTTCATTTAAAAAACACAAGTGGATAGATATTGAAGCCGACTCCCCAAAAATCGAAGAGAAAAACAAACGTGAAGATGTTGTTAAAAAGCCGCAGGTTACTCCAGTCAATTTGGAGTCTTTTGCTGACAAACTAAGGATGTGTGCACCTCATGCCGCTTGGCTACTCACACGAGAAGATT
Source organism: Cyrtodaria siliqua (assembly GCA_037043455.1). NCBI lineage: Eukaryota > Metazoa > Mollusca > Bivalvia > Adapedonta > Hiatellidae > Cyrtodaria > Cyrtodaria siliqua. The sequence continues at coordinate 61,534 of JAWPHD010013660.1, read as the reverse complement.
CAGTTCCAAGAATAAATCCAAAAGTGTTACTGCCACCGTTGCATAAAATTAACTTTAACTTTGCGGACTCATGTGACTTGAGAAGCGAAAAATGTGTCCACTTTTTCAAGAACTATTATGAAACATTGAGTTTGAATCAAGATGAATGTGAGCAAATAGAAAAAATCACGCGTGGCCAACAAAATAACAAAATGTGGCGTAATGCAAGACTTGGTAGAATAACAGCTTCCAATTTTGGGGCTGTTTGTAAACGTCGTCAAACAAACGAAGCTACATCTCTCGTAAAGAGTGTACTAGGATATTGCCCTTTTGATAATAAAATCGTTAAATGGGGACGTGACCATGAGCCTGCAGCTAGACTTAAATACTGCAAAGTTATGAGAAAAAACTACCCCAATTTAAGCGTGCAATTGTGTGGATTATGTGTGCACAAGGAGTTCCCACACCTAGGAGCAAGTCCGGATGGACTAGTGAAAATTGACGGTCAAGTTGAAGGTGTGATTGAAATTAAATGTCCTTATAAATGGAGATTTTCTACTTTAGAGGAAGCCGCCAAGGACCCGCAGTTTTATTGTCAATATGAAACTGGACAGTTGAAACTGAAGAAAAATCATGCATACTATTATCAGGTGCAGGCACAAATGGCACTTACAAACACAAAGCAGTGTGATTTTATTGTGTGGACCTTAAAGGATTATCACAAAGAAAGGATTGTTTTTGATGCCCAATTATGGGACCACTGTCTCATCTCTGTTAACAGATTTTATGTAGACTTTATTTTACCAGAGCTCTTTTCTCGCAGAGTGAAGCGAGGAAAACCTCTTTTCCATTAACACTAGCTGAAGAATGAAAGCTGGCGCTGCATTATGCTTAAAAGCAAATCATAAACATTTACAGAGAATAGACTCACTTTTCGAGAAAATATAAATTTGAAACAGCATGTCCATACTATTATATAAAAGAAGAATAAAGTGAGATTGTTTAACACATTTATTTTGCAGTTTCCAATTCATAATGGTGTAATTGCTAGCCTACAATGTGCATTAAAATTTAAATATAATTTTTGTTTTACAATTCAATCCCTGCATCAACAGTTAATTTACACAACTATAAATTCCAGAAAATAATTTTAACGGGACATACAGCAATCTTATCATAAATTAACACCTTGATTTATTAATGCAGTATCATTAAATACATGTCATGTACATGTAATACATTGTGCTTGGTATTTCTACCATAGGTTTAAATATATTAATGTTTTAAAAAAGTCAAGATTGCCTTATATCCCTTTAAAATGTAAGAGATATTATTTAACTGCTACATTTAATTATAATGAATCTTTCACCTGATGGTAGGTGTATTGATTTTTCACTCGATTGCATCAGTTTAATCATGGGGAATCTTATCAATTCATCTTGTGAAGGATTTCCTTAAAATCAAATACAGCAGTTAAATAATCTCTTTGCATTCACCCTAGAAAGAGCGAGGGCTAAATTATATAATACTCTCAATTTCAAATGACTTTCAGTGTGGGAGTGCAATATAACAATAGTGTAATAAATATGCAAATGAAGGCGAACCATCATTCTGTCTATTATACTCAACAGTATTCCGTTCATCTTGGTGTGCATAGAATGGCTAAATTATATGTGGGAGTGTAATATATATTATCATATTATTACACTAGTGTAATAATTATGCAAATGAAGGTGAACCATCGTTAGGTCTATTATACCCAATAGTATTTCGTTCATCTCGGTGTGCATCAGAATGGCTAAATTATATAAATAAAACTCCCAATTTATCACATACCTTGCAGTGTGGGAGTGTAATAAATATGCAAATGAAGGCGAACCATCATTCTGTCTTATTATTCTCAACAGTATTCCGTTCATCTTGGTGTGCATATAATGGCTACATTATATGTGGGAGTGTAATATTTATAATCATATTACGCTTGTGTAATAATTATGCAAATGGAGGTGAACCATCGTTAGGTCTATTATACCCAATGGTATACCGTTCATCTGTGTGCATTAGAATTGTCGAGTCAACATACAATGTCCTCATACAAACATTATCTAGCAGCTACAATAATAAATGTGCCTTGTGAGTCTTTGCTGGAGTGGTGTGTGATAAATACAATTCACTCCTGTTTAATATTGACTTTATTCAACTCGTTGGATAAAATATATATGATGCTCGGAACAGCCTCACATCATTATAATTTTATCGAACTTGTCTAATAAATTCAATATTAAACAGACACGAATATAAGATCCTCTACACATGTAAATCATGTTAATTAAAAATAAATATGCACGGCAATTGTGATGTACATATCAGTCATCTTGCATATCATCCTGTACAAGCGGAGGTTGGAGATTCGACAAATTTACACATACTTTCCACAGTTTCGATACGCAATGAGCCAAGGTTATTGGTATATCACCACGTAAAATTCTGAAATTCTTGACCCTTTCCATTGCACGTTCAACATCTATACGTAGATTTGCGATACGTCTTGTTTCCTCAACTTCCCACCTTGAAAAGCGCTTCGTCTTAAATGGTGGTATTATCAAGTGAATACCAAGTGGTGTTGTTAAGTCATTTATTAAGAAGCCCTTGTCTGCCATGATAGCATCGCCAGCTGCACACAGACCTAATATACCAGATCTCTTTGTGATTTGCTTGTCACTTATAGCCCCCGACCAAAGATCGGAGACCAATGATATATTTCCACTGGGGCTTATTCCGAGAAGAGCTTTATATGTCATATGCGATTTATAGCTTGAATACAGCAAAGATTTATTTTTCAGTGATTGAGGTGTTTCTGTAAACAGTTCTGTACAGTCTATAATTACTCGACAATTTGGATACTTACGCTTAAACTTATTTGGCATAAACTTATCTACCAAAGCACGTGATTGCCAAAATGTCAAAAAAGCAAGTTTCAAGTGTAAATAATTAATCCACCGATCACAAATTACACCACACGTAGATTTTGAAATGCAAAATCTGTCTGCTATGTCTTCTAACAACAAACCTAGTCGTAATCGCATAAGATCAAGGAAAAACTCGTCTATCAGTCGCAGACTGCGTGGTCTACCCGAACCGCCACCGGAGCTGTGTTCGTTTCGTGTTGTTTGCTCCTGTGCATCGCTCATCTCATTAAATAATGTCTCGAACAGTTTTTTATTTGGTACCCCAGTATAAAACATAAATTGTTGATCATTTTTAACATCTTCATATGTAAGGACAGGTCTATTACACTGAGTTTCAGCATCTGTAGTTTGCTTTTTAGTATTACTTATCAGTGGAGTGGCGTAATATGTTTCATTTTTATCAAACACAAATTCAGTCTGGGTACATGCATCAACAGATTCACAATAATCATTCAGCATAGGCTTGTCAGTTTGTGTGGACAATTCATTGGTACTAGCACAAGGAATATCTGTCTGCTCTGCTTTATCGACTGTTTTTGAAACAGAAGTTTCTTTCACCATTCCACAATAGTCATGGAGGTGCACGGAAGATTCTTCTAGGGAGAATATTGTCTTGACGTTTCTTGCACTGTTGCGTACTCATCTGCATCATCAACGTGGCATGCTAAAGTCTCCATTGGTTCAGGTTCTTCAACAGGTGCGAGATCGTCTACCTGAAGTAAATATATGGTTGTGGAATTAATCAACCATCAAATGTATTGCAAGTGAGACAATATCTCTTGTGTGTCTGAACTAATGTACATCTTTCCTCCTTTGCCAATCTTCCTACCATACATTTCCCTTGCAGTGTTTTAGATATTAATAAGGGTAGAAAAATAAATATAATAATATCTACATTTGAAATAAAAAGCAATTCATATATAATAAACAATTAAAATGGAATACTGTTTACTGATATTTAAAATTCCCCACCCACCACTATATATAATGCTGATAGACTTTTACAGGGAAAAAAACTGCATATGTTCGTTAATATTTTTATAAATAGAAAGAAAGAAAAGATTAAATATAAGAAACGATTCATACTTTGTAGGTTTGGAAGATTTTTTCACCAAACACCGACGGCACCGCATTTCGCTCAAACAGGCCACCAACAAAGTGCTCCGAGCAAAGGCGTTGAGTGACATTGTATTTGTAGCCTTTCTTTATCAATTTAAGTCTTCGTATCCAAGCTGTTCTGACTTTATCGTTCATGGGGAACCTATGCAATGTAACCGAACGACCATTTTCGTTTTTCCCTCGGTAATTTGAACAAACAGTGCAATAATGACGCTTTTTTGGTGTTTCGATGTCCATTATCGGAAACCCCTCCGGAAGTAAGAAAATTCTTAGAGATCGAGATTCTTATCTTTATCAGTCAAGAGTAGCCTGAAGGGAAGTAAATATCAGGGGGAGATAAGACCTTATCGGACAGGGCTATACGGGTTACATTTTGGTTAAGGTTTTCCTCAGTATTTTACTTATTACTGCAGATAGATATAAGGGATGATTACATGTACGGTAGGTCGGATGGCTTACGTGTCACGAGAACGAACCCCGGGTGCGCCTCTAAATTGTAGGCTATATATAACAAGCGAAATCATTGCGACATATGTTTTGTATCATTTATATGTCTGTACGTTTTGCTTTGTCCCGTACTATGAACAAAACGAAATTATCATAACCAATCGGAGAGTGGGTGTGTCTAGGCAGCAGTGCGATAAGTAACTGCACGATATTAGCCGTGCGACAATTAAGCTGTGCATCATACATGTATCAGTTCTACTGTTTTTGCAAACCCGACATTTCGGAAGCATCTTTTGGTGCAACAAGAAGTTTTTGTACACATACAATGTTGTATTGTATAACAGTTTCGTTGTGTTTTCCGAGTTACTTGTATGTTTCTATTTTATTTCAGGTATTAAGAAGATTTTTCCTGAACGAGGCACTCTTTCGGCAGCATGAGTCGAATATTCACAGACACTCAGGGCAGTTTCTTCAGAAAACTCTTTATTACGTGAAGAAGTAACTTGAAGCGTCACACACGCGTCATGCCGACTTTAATAAACACATGAGACATGCATCTGGGATATTAGTATTTACATGTTCAAAATGACAAATCAAAACAGAATTTGAAGAGCATGAATACAGCTGTAGAAATCTAACATGTTTATGGAAAATCAGGTTTTAAACTATTGTGAATTCACTCAAAAACTTAAATGGTGAATTGGTTGCATTCTTCATGTGACATTTTAGAGAGCATGTTTCCTCTATATAATTTATTTAACGTTTTAGTTTTACCACTTTTAACATTTCAATATTATAATAGTTTACAAATGAAATCATAAAATGTCAAGACATATGTTAGTTTGTATTCCATTCGTTTTGGAAAAAAATGTTTTTCAAAATAATAATGCTATTATTATATTTTGGGTTGACTTACAAACATTAAGTGTTTGTTTATCGTTTTGAAAATACTTTGATAATATTAGGTCAAGCGACTGAAAGACATTTATGACCGAAACTATGTTGTCTAATTACATGTTTATTTGATGTACTGCAAGGGCTGAACAAATATGAAGCACATTGTAAGCGTGTGATTTATATTTTTTAAGTTGCATATTTAATGATCTCATTATTAGATCACTAGAAGCTGAGATGGGCTATTGTGATCAAATTTTGTTCGTCCTGCAAGATATTCTTATGATCTCGTTCACAACTTAATTTTGTATTGGATCTCAATGAAACGTGTTCAGAATGTTCGAAAGCTTTCAGATACGACCATCATTGTCCCTGAATGTGTATATTTGAGAACCGAATCATATCTCCATTTTTCATGAGAGCATTTAGAAATTTGTATGTCTACATTTCTAAATAATTCATACAATTCGTCGTATAATCGGATCTTTAAAAGATCTACATTTTGAAAACCAGTGAGATTTTCTTTTCTCCAAATAATAAGAGATAGAGCCTTTGCATTTTTGACAGACCGTAGCCAGCCCCGAAATTACCCGAGACAAATCCCTACCTAGAGGGGTCTGAGGAGATGTACTCCGGAAAAAAACTGTTGATTTCCTACGTTTTAGTGCATTCCCGTGCGAAATTTTCAGTTTTATGTTGAACAAATATATTTTAGTGATTTTATTTAATTGATTTTCCATTTGAATGCCTACTTCTATGTTTGCTAACTTCCCCAAATTTTACCGAGGCCTCAGAGTAGCTGCGGGACTGTTTGAAGAAAAATATATACATTTGATATTTGTGAAGCTTGGTCAAGATTCAATGATAACGAATCATTTATAAATTTTCAACAGAGATGAGTGCACATATAAACATAAGAAAGTTAATGCCTTCCAATGTCATCGATTTAGGTCCATTTGGGTATCTTGGATGGGATATTTTTCTTTGTTAAACTTATGTTCGATACTTATTTGCTTTCACTAAGTAAAGTGATTTTATTATGTATTTCGCTGTAAATAAGTTAATCGTTACATTTCGTTTCAAAAATGTTTCAACTACTTTTTATTGTTCATGTGTTGTATTACGCAGTTTATTATGATTGTAGTCCAGTACACTGAAATGAATAAACATATTGTTAAACTTTAACTCCAAATGAATTCGTTTTCTTTTTGACTTTACATTAATTTTGTCTGATGCATTCAACATTGCATAATTACACAAATACGTTGAACTTCAAATATTTCTATTATAAGAACATTTGAGGTATAGAATTCTTCACTGAAAGTCTAAATGATGTTTTTTTGCTGATCTTTTCTGGTGACAAACACTGCACATTTACATATTGATAGGCATCCATGGCCAAACCGGCGTTTATGTAAGGTAAGCAACATCTGATAAGAAACCAAGGGGACATACCCACAACGACCACACCTAAACTATTGTCTAGAAGAGCAATTTATTTAAGGTTTTAGTACACGTGTCACGGTCGTCAAATGGTTTAAAACGCTCGTTTTATGAGAAAACTTGCAGTAGGTCACACATTTCTGCGGTCAGTGGTTTCACCAAGGTGCTGTTAGGTGCCAGTTATTGGGCTGATGAGCAACTGGGGTCCTCTCGACCAATAAAGGTGGCCTCCATGTATAGCTTATCAATCGTTAGGTATGACGTAAAAACGGAACAAAAATCAGATGAGATAAAACGGTTTACAATTTCTTTTTATTCAGTGAACGTTTTCATTCTGCGATATTTATTTCAAACATTTTGCATTGTGTCTTATGGGCATTGCTGTCATGGAAAAAAACACATACATTCCGAGCATACGCATCGCCATGAGCATCAGAACTCATGGACAATTAATACATATTAGAATATTTAGACAAATGCACGTTGCAGTTTTGACTACTTCAAAATGTTCAGCTTCTAACAAAGTCTTGTTGTAAACAATTTATTTTCATAACGTCTTTATCATTTAAAAAATAGAACACCGCAATGGAGTGGAATTGTATTACTACTAATAGTCTAAGTCTATTATTTTCTTTTAGATTTCATCCGGATCCTTTCTCTAGTATCCAATGTATGGTTACTGTAACATTTCATAAAACATATTTAATTCTTCATGATATCGTTGCCATACATTGTATGTCTTTGACGTGTTGTTTATCTACACAATATCTGTTTTATTTCCTGGCAATCCCAATCCAGGAAATCACCTTCACTATCCTACCCGAATTCTCATGTTGGTACTCTATATGAACTACCACTGGCACCTGAAATGATCAGTAATGCATAAGTACATCGTATAAACATTATACACCGTAAAACAAACACACAAGTGTACGAGATCTCTTTTCACTTAGCCAGTGTTCGAGATCATTTTCGAAATTACATAATTAATTTCAATGTAGCACATGTAACTTTTAAATTGTGGTAGATATGACTTTTTTGTTTATAAAGCAACTTTGCTGGACTAGAACTGATGCAAATGAGTCCATTTTAAGACGAAAATCATGAAAACATCTTCATTCCAGTGTACGAGACCGACTCAAAAAATTACATTTCGGAATTGGTGGAGGCTTAAACAAAAAATCTGTGGAACATTTATCTACAATCAAAGTTACGGAATAAAGTGCATAAAATTCCGGGTACTTTAGGCTATATTACATGAAAATGCGTGAAGTAATAAGGAAAATATAAAGAAAATCTTACTTCGAAGCGGGTAGTTTTTCCATCGATGACGTCATTTGAAACCACGTGATCCCCCACCTTGTATTCGGTCACCCGTTGATTAGGCAGAAAAGTGCCTATCTGCATTATAAAAACAAATCTGCGACAAGTGGTGCACAGTTCGTACCCATAGGGATACCAACAATTTGTCTATAAACGGTGGTTCCATACCTGACGAAAATAGTATCTAATAGGAAAATGACCAAAAAAAATTAATCCCAGTGTTTTCATAAGTTTTATCACAATATAGTTTAACGTGATCTTTAATGGCAGTAAGACAAGAAGTTAAAAGTTTGGAGATGTTTGTTGTAGTGCAGGCACTAGAATTAGAAATAAAGCGAGCCTTATACGGATTTTTATGTAATTTAGGAATCCAGTACATGGTAGGCAGTTTATTTTGCTTATCGTTTACACCAGCCATGAAAGTAGTGCACCGGGTGATATGTGCGGAAACAACATCATCCTCAGTAGAATTAACTGGAGTATACGAACTGGTGCTGCCGAGTTCCAGAGATAAAACATTGACGTAATGTAGGCGTCAAACAATAATTACATTATTAGCTGCAAAGCCGACAATGTACATTTCGATATGTTCGTATTTATGTAAGTTTTGGGCGCCATTTTGGCTTGATTATATTTTAATATTTTATTTCAGTGTTTTATTTACAAACTTGTTTCTGTGAGACTATGTTACATCATATTGCTAAAATCCATGAGTCAGTCAATGGAAATAATCTCAAAGAAATGGATTTTAATAAATAATTTAGGCAAAGATTTCCCATTTCACGAAAGAAAATCACAGATAAATAAATTAATTAATATTTGCATTTCAACATCTGTGAGTGGCATTTATATCAGTGTTATATAAGCAATAAGCAATAAGCTTGTCTTTAATAGGGTGATGTGGTAAGGTAGTATATAGTGTAGAGAAGTCAGAAGTGCTTATTGATGCAACTTGACGTTTATTGAAAATAAATTCAAGGATTTCTCCTGAATTTTTTATAGACCAAAATAAATTATTCCCAATCAAGAAATTAAAGTTAAAGAGTCCAAATCAGTAAGGTTTAAATCGAGGAAGTACTGTTCATGGAACGCTTAATTCAACAAAACAAAACAGATACACAGTAATTCAGGATTATGAAAACGGGGGATTAAAATTGATTGAACATTGTTTATTAACTCCATCAAAGCAGCATGAGTTACACTTATTCTTTATTTTAACAATAGCGATGATAGAGATGCAATCATTTTCTAAAATGACTGTTATTTGTCTAGTGTCCGGAATGAAACTACTGAGCTTTTTTTGTTGAGAATATCAAATTACTTTTTGAATAGACATACACAAGCTCTTAAACAGGAAAGCTATCCAATAAAACGAGTACACACTTTCAGTCGATCTGATGGTGTCTACATAAAGCCTGATTTGACGGTAACGTTTGATGTTTGTATCCAATCTTTTCTGGTCTATCCTCCGAGCACGTTAAAGAACCATAGGAATATATTCGATAATAAGAGTAGGGCAGGTTCCCGGATTCCTATGTATCCTTCCCTTCTCTCTGGGGCGGCTCTAAATAACCTATACTGTGTTGATGAGCCGTTAAACAACATTCATTTCAATTGTTTTACCCTTAATGGTGTATTATTGCTCACGCTTTTGTCAAATCATTGAGTACTTACATTGTGGCTTTCTAGGCGTTTGTATTTTGTATTCATACACATTGCTATATTTGTGCTGTACTTATATTGCATATTAACCCTGCCTAATATGTTAAGAATAAAACATGGTGGAGAATTCTTTATTTACACTGTCCTTTTGTTTAGGGACGACAATAGGGAAAGAAGGAGGTTTAGTGCACGTTTAACTGGTTTAAACCCTCAGCGGCATTTATGACACTGACCGCGTTCACGGCGGTAGCCCTATTATAAACGCTTTTATGTTTGTGATTTGATATACCTTGCCCTTTATTTATCCTTGTAAATGTTGTACGTTTCGATGCGTGTTTTTCGTGGGCCTTGAATGCTACATTTCCTGTTTGAATTTGTTTTATTATGTTCTATGACTTATTCTGTGAACAGATACATTAGATAATGAGAAAATGAAAATTATTTTTTTGATGTTTGTGTCACTGTATAAGAAAATTAATAGTTCAAGACAAGTTTACATTTTTAGTTTTTGTGAGGAAACAATTATATGTGGAAAGGAATGATTTAAAAAGTTGTTGGTGAAAACAAAACAAAACAAAAAATCGCTTTACCATACACTTCGCAATTTATATAATCGGCGCATATTGCAAGCTTTCTTTCATGAGCGTTGAGATTTTGTAGGCCCAGTTTGGCAAGAAATGCCTATTGCAATCTGCTTTTATTGCAAATGGTTACTTTTTTAAATAGATGTTGTTATTTAGGGCCCAATCGGGAATATTTACATTAAAAAGACGTGATACATTTACTATAAGTCATTATGAGCGCTGACATGTAAACTTCAGATAACACAACACTCGGATTGACACGTAGTTTGGCACAATACAATATGTTTGCTTATGTTTGCCTATGAAAGGTGAAATCATGCTAGCTTAATGAATATTCATGAACAATAAGGGCTATCTCACAAGCAGACGACGCTTGAAATAATGAATAGCTTTAATTTGTTTTGGTTTTATATCAAACCCACGTAACAATTCTGTTTTTCTTTGATTGTTGTTTTGAATATCAGCACAGAGTGTCAACTGAAATTGGAATCATGCGGACAATGAGTGTTTTATTTTTTCATTATACTGTAGAAGACGTCAGGACAGACGAATTCCCGTGATATACACACTATCATAGGCACTTAAGTATTGCTAGATATAAAAAGTTCCTGTTGTTCCAATAATGAGGTTCCCAGCATCAGGGATTTTACCAATATTTTCGAACACAATTACGAGTCTATTTTGAATTCGTCTGCTTTAATACAATGTTACAATTTGTTACAACATATTTAATAATGATAACATTCCAATGTTGTCTGATAACACGAGAAACACATACTACGTTTTGAAATTTGTATGACAACATGCGAACGGCATACTAAGTTTCCAATGCTGTCTGATAGCATGTGAACGGCACACTAAGTTTCCTATATTGTCAGATATAATTCTAACGGCAGACTGAGTTTCCAATGTTGTCTGATGACATGCGATGGTACACTAAGTTTGCAATGTTTTCTGATAACATTCGAAAGACATACTAAGTTTCCAATGTTGTCTGATGACATGCGAACGGTGCACTAAGTTCGCAATGTTTTCTGATAACATGTGAACGGAACACTGAGTTTCCTATGTTGTCAGATATGATTCTAACGGCAGACTGAGTTTCCAATGTTGTCTGATAACATGCGACCGGCATATCAGGTTTCCAGTGTTGTCTGATAAAATGCGAACGGTACACTAAGTTTGCAATATTTTCTGATAACATGCGAACGGCATACTGAGTTTCCAATGTTGTCAGAAAGCATGCGAACGGCGTACTAAATTTCGAAAGTTGTATGATAAAATGCGAACGGCATACTATGTTTATTATGTTGTTCGATAACATTACAAAAGGCATACTGAGTTTCCGATGTTGTCTGATAGCATGCGAACGGTATACTACGTTTCCAATGCTGTCTGATAATATGAGAACGGCCTACATAATGTTCAATGTTGTCTGATAGCATGCGAAAGGCATACTATAACATGCGAACGGCCTGCTAAATGTTCATTGTTGTCTGATAACATGCGAAATAACAAAAAACATTATCATGATTGTTTATTTGCGTTACGGCGTGATTGCAGTTTTTCTCAGCAAGTGTATGCATCCTTATGAAATAGAGATATTGATACTAGTTTAGATGCTATCCTAACGGCTTGTATTTGTATTATTTCTATATTACTTTATTTCTTACTGTGTTGGAATCCCAGACTACCTCGGCACATGTGTACATGTGAAACTCATTTTAGTTTTCCTATATATTTCTGTCGTTGGCTTGCACTTTGACGTAGTGGTAATTAAACACATACCATATTCAATTTATTAATATAAGACCGGGATTCTCATGCCGTTCTAGTTTGAATAAAAATATTATTCATTAAAAATGTTTAAGGTTTCCTGATAACACATGAACGACACCAATTTTCTAAAGTTACATTGATGTTTTATCTGAAATGCATGATACAAGACACGTCTAGTTCCTCTTTGTAGTATGTCTAGTTTAGTATATCCTAAATTAAAAAGAGAGAAACATGTACGGGCATAACATTTTATAGTTTGAAATAGAATAGACTGTGTCACTTCAAACTGGCGCAGGCTGTTTCATTTCTGCGCTAGATTGGCTTGAATGAAATTGGCCAGATATGCAACCGTGTGTCACGCATTGTCGCAATTGCCTTAAATAAGTTACCTGCTTTACGAGCAAAACAACGCAAGATGTCTTTAAACAAACAACGATACAACAAAAAACTATACAATACGAGAAGGAGACTGACAGTCTGTAGTTACACAAAGACTGCGGAAAATGCTCTAACTTCTCTGTAGGAGGTAAAGGCGTGCACGTGGGTAGAAACGGTCCGCAAGCCAGCTGGATTGCTTCCTCAGGTAAAGATTCATGGTCGAACACATGTTTGGAAACTAGAATATAAATCTATCTGATGATTTGCGCCATTATTATTATTGTTACATTTGCATTTAAGAAATAAATGATTTTTTTTTATAAATTTACAACAGTAATAACAGTATTAAACATATAAACATTTGTATATAATATATGCATTAAATATCACTTTTTGATCATTTATATTAAGTATAGTTGTATCGTTCAAAAGAATTAGATATCAATTAATAAATTGTAAAACAGTTGTAGTATTCGAGTATTGAATGATTTGCAGCACTCCTTTATATAACGAAATAAAATAGTGTATTCGTATTTAAAGCTACACAGTCTCTACATCAATCGATTTCTTCCTTATTTTTAACTTCATGTTCACCAGCTCATGTATAAATCGGGTATTTAAGCGAGCAAATATAGCGCATGAAATCAGTTACTGTATAGATATCGACCAGTTCACATCGTACCTTAACACATATATATTTAGAGAACAAATGTTAGCCTCTTTCGGGGTTCGAACACAAAACCATCTGATTTCAAGTCAAGAGCTCTATCCACTAAACTATAACACTACTTGAGAAAATAGTATACTATCTACCATTTATCATGAGGCAAAATAAAACATATTTGAACGCAGCTAAAGATAGTTCAATAAATATATTTTAATGTATCTTGTCGCACGTGTTAATTAACATTGCCTGGTGTAATACTGTACATTATCAATATGAAATTAATACTTCGCCTCAAAACAACCATATTTCGACTTGTTATTTAGCGCTTGATGAATTTGTGTGTGCACGCTAAATAATACGCAGTTATTATGTAGTGCCTATTTGGTGTTAAAAATGCTACAGCATACCAATAAATAGCCGTGATCTAGTGGTTCAGCGTGCATCTTTCAAAAAAGCAAGGCAGTAGTAGTTCAGTGCAACTTTTTTTTTTCATCACATATATTCTGAAGCCGTATATTTATCGATGTTTATTGTACGGAGGCCAAATAAAAATGTGAAATTTTACGCATCGATTTCTGCCTTACATGTAATCAAATTTTCTCGTTCTAGTATACATATTTGCTTTTTCCTAATTATGGTAATTTAATTATAGTATCAGGAGATACAGAACTGAATCCGGGCGCAAGTTGTGACACAAGGCAATTTTTTCAATAATGCATCAAAATATTCGTAGTATTAGGAACACATTTGACTATATCAAAGACAACTTCGTGGATTTTGATATGTTGTGTTTTACTGAGACTCATCTATCGATTGATACCGAAATGTTACATTTAGAAACTTGTGATGCTATGTTTCGTAAGGATAATACATCTCATTCTGGCGGATTAATTTATATCTCGCCCCATTTAAGACCAAATAGGAAAATTGAATTAGGAATATTTACTTCCTGAATCAATATGGGTTGAAATTAAAGATAATAGCCAGTCTTTTCTAGTATGCACATTTTTTCGACCACTGCAGTTGAACTCTGGGACAGGTTAAACGTCTGCATTGAACGTTCTTCAGAAATAACTTCAAATATCATTATCTTAGGTGACATTAATGAAGACAATTAAACCTGTACAATCACAAATTTAGAGATATGCTTACGCTTACGCTTAATAATATGGTAAATATAATTAAAGATCCTACTCGTGTAACCAACACTTCAAGCACTTTAATAGAGTCAATCCTATCTCTAATCATTTAACTTCTTACGATTCTGGCGTTTATCAAACAGCAAATATTATAAGTGGTCATTATAGTACATATGGTTTCATTAAATGCATATACCGTTTCAAAGAAGAGTCTTGACTGAATTACGAAAGCGCCTATTTTGAAAAGTTGAATAATTTAATTAGATCAACAGACTGGACTTTTTTTGCATACAGACTTTTTTGCATACAGATTCTGTAGTTATCGCTGCAAATAGTTTTATTAATAAACTTACCGATCTCATGAAGGAATGCATTCCAACAAGTTTCGTAACAATTCGTCCAAACGATAAGCTTCGGTATAATTCAGAAATTCGACTTGCAGAAATTCGGCTTGCATCTCGTAAACGTGATAGACACAAATCAATAGCTTTACGTACAGGCAATCAGTCTGATTGACGCTTATATAAAGACATTCGAAATAAAGTTAATAATATGAAAAAGCATGCTAAAGAAATATTTTTTAGTCATCTTGAAATTTCTCTACGTGATATGAATTCTGCAAATCCAAGACAGTACTGGAAAATAATCAAAACGTTAAGAAAACGCTAGCAGTTGTAACGTCATACCACCTTTAAAGAACAAAGATGGTTTATATTCTGTATCTGACGAGGAAAAGACAAATATATTGAATGACTTTTTTACATCAATATCAACTGTTGACGACACCGATGCCACTCTACCATAATTTATACCTGAGACGATTAGTACAATCAATGATATTAATATTACTGAAAATGAAATTTCTGATATCCTATCAACTTTAATGATAAATAAAGCTAGTGGGCCAGATGAAATAAGTCATCGAGTCCTGAAAGAAACTTCAAAAACAATATGTCGCAGTATGTTTAAGTTCTGTTTTAACACGGGTCTTTTTTCAATGCTCCAATTTTAATATTGTTTTCCATGTCTTTGGAATTACATGTTTGATTGTGTTTATTGTTGATTTATTCGCCAGTTTATCTAGTATATGAATTTCTGCTATTTCATCATTTTCATTTATGAAAATCAGACCTGATTTAATCCAGTTTTTGAAAATCAGACCTTTGCCATTTGTTTTTAGTTCTTTGTTTCCCCCAAATTATTTGTTTTTTTTATGACTTCAGAGTTATCGAATTTCATGTAGGTTGTTTGGTTTACATGTTTCCAACTTTTGATCAAATATACATAAAAGTCCAATATTGTTTGGTAATTCGGGATCATCTTAATATTTTCTATGTTCATATACAAAATCAAATAATTTTTATCAAAGGTATCTAGAAAATATCTTGGTAAAATCTTCCAGTTAGCTTAATCATTATCTGTTAAAGACCTAACCCATTTAGTTTTAAGAGAAATAAAGTATTTCGCGATCCGAGTATTAACTTTCATACCCCATCCAACCCCTTCTCCAAGGAGCGAAAATGGGGTTGGCTGGGGTATGAAATAAAACCTTAATTTCGACTTAAAAAGTGTGCTTATTGTAAAATTAAAACATTTTGTAGGTAATATTAAACAGGTTATCGCATTTTTCCATTAAAAATGTTTTTAAACATGTTTATTGTTAAAGTATCCGTTATAAAATCCTGCTAAAATAAACTTTCCCACCGCTTAATGGAATTAAGGTGGGACCACGTAATGGGAAGAAGCAGGATCACAAATTTCAATACCGCCGCTCAATACTATTAAAGTAGTCCTCTTTATTTTATCGCGTTTTCCACTCCAAAGGAATGAACAAATAGTTGAATTTAATTTTATTTAAAATATCTGTCGACAAACTTCGGTTACTGTAACAAAAGTGATTTAATTTTCTGATTTTTTATTTTTTGCCAATTTTTAATAGTATTTTCGCCATTACTAATTTAGTGTTCCAATTCAGTTCATTGCATTTTTGTCCAAATAAATACATGCACCTAGTGCTTTTATAGGCGATTCTTGCCAATTAATACGTCCAACCTTATCTTTACATGATTTTAGTTTCCCAATTCAAAGCTGTTTTATTACGATCTAAGATCAACCCCGAATGTTTTCCAAATTCTTCTATTAGATGGAGAGCAATCAATATTTCATTCTTTGAATTTAAAAATAATGTCGTGTCATCAGCAAGTTGGATAGTTTTGATTGATTTTATTCCATTGGATATTTTTACGTGATACCTTTTAACTCTTGATCGTTTCTTATGTTTAAGGCTATGATTTCAGCAACAGTGTAAAAAGTAGAGCGGATATTGGACATCCTTGTCGTATATCTCTGTTGAGTTTTTCCATCTGTTATTGATAACGCATGCATTACTTTTATTATACAAGTTTTGTTTTATCCAATTGATAAAGGATGCTTTAAAACAAATGAAATATTTCTAGCGGGTTTATATTTAGTGATCGGTGGTACATTTTCAATTTCTTTAGTTTTCTTATTTAATTTTCGATTCTGTGGTTCCACTTCTCCGGTCGATAAAAAGCTCTGGGTATTGTTTAACCACTCATAGGATATGTTGTCTGCTTTTTAATTGGGTATTTTGGCTGTTACTTGTGATACGCAGGCTTCATAACCGCTGCTCTTAACTAAATTCCTTTTTGTTTATTTCGCTCTTCGGGGCAAACAATTTTATTAGATCATGGGACCATACGCCGCTGGATATAGGGGATGAAATAAAGATATAAATGTTGCTATATCCACCGCCATATGCTTGCCATCTTCGGGTTAAAATTCTGTACTGTTAATTTTTATGAATATTGAGTTCTTCTCAACCCGGGGCTAGATGGCGTGAACGGTAGCTAACATATTTCACTACCGCTCATGAACAGTCTCAATCAAACCGGGACTGCAATAGTTTGTATGGGTCGTGCTTGGCCGTTTCCAAGGCTCCATTATCATACTCTCTTTTATATTGTCCCAGATCAATACCTGGTGAGCGGGACTTGAAGATCATCAATACTAATGGCTGTAGGCCAGCAGTTGCGATGTGTTTCAAGTTCGAGCACCAGGTTTTGATCTCGCACATTATATACCCGCTGGAAATATTTTATTTCTTAAATGACATGGATTGTTACATGTATGTGTTTAATGCACACATTTTCGAAAGATTGAACATAATACAAACAAATTCTCACAACTTACATTGTATGTCCTTCTTTCAGCACCAAACGAAGAAAATTAACAGCTGTATCCTGTTTTTGAAAATATTAATTTGTTCTTTGAATCTTAATTTTGGCTTAAACAGTTTGCATATTGTAAAATTAAAGCATTTAATAGGTAATTTTAAACAGGTTATCACATTTTGTTCGACAAATAAATGTTTTTTACATGTTTTATTGTCAAATTTTCCGTTATACTCAATTCATTGAGTATTTCAATGAACATATTTGGATTCGCTTTTTTAAAAACTAATTTCAAACGGTTTTAGGTTTATCTTTATATTTCTATGTAAACGTTGGTTTGGTGATGCCATATTTCGAATAACGCATGGGATGACCACATACACATTGACTACATATTAAACTGATAATGGACCTTTGGAAACGGCCGATAACGACACATACGAACTATTGCAGTCTTGGTTTGATTGAGACTGTTCATGAGCGGTAGTGAAATATGCTAGCTACCGCTCACGCCCTGTAGCCCCGGGTTGAGCAGAACTCAATATTAATAAAATCAATAGTACAAAAGTTTAACCATCCCGAAGATGGCATGCATATGGCGGTGGACATGGAGATTTATCTCCCCCATGTCGTACGGCGTATGGTCCCAGTATCTAATAAAAGCTATGCCCCGAAGAGCGAAATAAACATAATGGAATTTAGCAGCGGTTATGAAGTCTGCATATCACAAGTAACAGTCAAAAGACTAAATTAAAAAGCAGTGGTTAAACAATACCCAGAGCCTTTAATCGGCCGGAGTAGTGGAACCACTGAATCGAAAATTAAGTAAGAAAACAAAATTAAATGAAAAAGTACCACCGATAATTAAATATAAGTACATGCAGTTGAATTTTTTTATTTTTTTTTTATTTCAATCACCAGATTAATGGTGATCTATTTATTCACCCCGTAATAGGTATGTGAGGGTTGGGGTGGGCCATCCCTTAAAAACACTTACATAAAAATCATGTAATATGCATAAATTAGTTTGTAAATAGAGTAATAGGAAATATAATCAAGTGAATAAATGCATATATTGTAATCAGACAGAATAAATGGTGAGTTGTTTTTATTCTTTACAATTAAAGAAGTGTATTAGACAATGTACAATTTTAACAGCTTGTAAAAAAGGTCCCACTGCTATCCACAGGTATTTCCAAAACAATGTTGGTGGAAACTATAATATGATTGTTATATAGGGCATATATGGATGCTATAAGATTGCAGTGAGTCTCTATAAACTCTGGAAAAAAAAAAGTAAATGTAAAGAATATTTTTTGTTTCAAAACCCAGTGTTCAACCCACATTGTCAATACATTCAGACTTATTTTACATCAAAAATAAACATTGTTTCATGTTATGAAATCCACGCACTGCCTCTACTGAGTGTTTTCTCATGTTTTGTTTTTGGAGAGAGAAAAAACAATAACCGATCCTGTGTAATAAATCTGTATATAAATCCATTATCAAAGGACAATGTTTCAGGATAGTTTTAAAGGATTCCAAAATTATTAATTTTTCCTAAAAAAACAACAATAATGTTGATTAAGAAAGATCAAGATATAAGCAAGGGTATGTTATTTCTGATTAGTAAAAGAGTATAGAGTGGACCTTTGGAAACAGCATACGAAATATTGCAGTCTCGGTTTGATGGAGACTTTTCATGAACGGTAGTAAGGTAAGCTTTGCATGTCCCAGAATGAAAACATTACGTTTATTTGCTACAGTTTGATACTGGAAAAATCCACTAAGTAAACTATCTCTGTACTCCATGATAGCAAGGTATTGACTCCACATGGTTTCAAACTTATTCATTGTTAGCTCAACTGGTCGAAGACCAGCAGAGCTTATGGGATGACGAGTTGTCCGTCGTCCGTCGTCCCTCCGTTAACTTGTTCTTGTTAAGACGATAGGGCCTTCAATTTTTATCCAATTTTTACCAAACTTTAACAGGTTGTTAATATCAATAACAGCTCGGACAAGTTCGAAAACCAGCCATATGTAACTAGTATCGGCGGAGTTATGGCCATTGATTTAGTTAAAAATGCTACATTTTGCATCGTTAAGACGATAGGACCTTCATCTTTAACTCGAACTTAACCAAACTTTACCATAGTGTTACTATCAATGAAAACTTAGACAAGTTCGAAAACCAGCCAGATCGGACCAGTATCGGTGGTGTTAAGGCCCTTGATTGAGTTAGAAATGCTTTATTTTGCCTCGTTAAGATGATTGGGCCTTTATCTTTCATCACATTTTTACCAAACTTTATCAGATTGTTACTGTTAATAAAAACTTGGACAAGTTTAAAAACCAGCCAGATCGAAATAGTTAAAACGGAGTTATGGCCCTTGATTTAGTTAAAAATGCTATATTTTGCCTTGTTAACACAATAGGGCCTTCAATTTTCAGCAGATCTTTACCAAACTTTAACATATTGTTAATATAAATAGAAGCTCAAACGAGTTTGAAAACCAGCCAGATTGAACCGGTATCGACGGAGTTATGACCCTTGATTTAGTTAAAAATGCTAAAATTTGCCTCGTTAAGAGGATAGGGCCTTCATATTTCACCCGATCTTTACTAACCTGTACCAGATTGTAACTATCAATAAAAGCTTGGACAAGTTCGAAAACCAACAAGATCGGACCAGTAACAGCAGAGTTATGGCCCTTGATTTAGTTAAAAATGCTATATTTTGCCATGTTAAGACGATAGGGGTCTTTTTTTCATTCGATCTTTCACACATTTTACTAGATTGTTAATATCAATAAAACCTCGGACAAGTTCGAAAACTAGTCAGATTCGATCAGATTCGTTAAAACAATAGGGCCTTCATTTTTCATTCGAACTTTACTAAACTTTACCAGGTTGTTAATGACAATGAAAGCTCGAACAAGTTCGAAAACCTGCCAGGTCGGACCAGTAACGACAGAGTAAGGGCCCTTTATTTAGTTAAACAACTTTATTTTGCCTCGTTAAGACGACAAGGCTTTCATTTTTATCCAATCTTTACCAAACTTTATCAGGTTCTTATTATCAATGAAACCTTGGACAAGTTCGAAAACCAGCCAGATTGGAACAGTAACAGCGGAGTTGTGGCCCTTGATTTAGTTGAAAATAATGAGGCGATAGGGCCTTCATTTTTCTTCGATCCTTACGAAACTGTACCAGATTGTTATCATTAATGAAAGTTCGGACAAGTTCGAAAACTAGCAAGATCGGACCAGTAACAGCGGAGTTATGGCCCTTGATTTAGTTGAAAAACCTATATTTTTCCTTGCTAATATGATAGGGCCTTCATTTTTCATCCGATCTTTACCAAACTTTTTCAGATTATTAATATCAATGAAAGCTTGAACAAGTTTGAAACCAGCTAGATTAGACCAGTAACAACGGAGTTATGGGCCTTGATTTAGTTAAAAATTCTATATTTTGCTTTTAAGACGATATGGTCTTCAGTTTTCATCCAATCTTTACCACACTTTATCAGGTTCTTAATATCAATGAAACCTTGGACAAGTTCGAAAACTAGCCAGATTGGACCAGTAAAAGCGGAGTTGTGGCCCTTGATGTAGTTGAAAATAATGAGGCGATAGGGCCTTCAATTTTCTTCCGTTCCTTACGAAACTGTACCAGATTGTTAATATCAATGAAAGCTCGAACAAGTTGGAAAACCAGCCAGATTCGACTAGTAACACCGGAATTATGGTCTCTGAATTAGTCAAAAATGCTATATTTTACCTTGTTAAAATGATAGGGCCTTTCATCTGATCTTTACCAATTTATAACAGATTGTTAACATCAATGAAATCCCTTAAAATCAGCAAATCGGACCACTAATAACGGAGTTATGGCCTTTGATTTAGTAAAAAAATGCTATATGTTGCCTTGCTAAGATTGCTAATATGAATGAAAGCTTGGACAATTTCAAAAACTCTTAACAGAGGAGATGTTTGTTTTCATCCGATCTTCACCACACTTTACCAGCGTACTATTAATTTGAATAAAAGCTTAGACACGTTCGAAAATTGCATCGGTAAAACCATGGTCCTTGATTTAGTTAATAATTAATTTTGGATATTTTCTATCTGAAACATCATTGCATAACTCTGGTTGATTACATCTCTGGTTCGAAAGCCAGTCAGGTTAGATCAGTAACACAGAAGTTATGGTGCCTGGTTTGGTTACCGTACCTTTTTCTTCTCATTAATAGGATAGGTCCTTTGTCATCCGATCTTTAAAAACATGGCCAGAACGTTGATTTTTCATCTAATCTTTATCAAACTTAGCAGATTGGTGATATCAATGAATGCATGGACGCTAAAAATCCCCATTCAGATCAGACCAGTATCACTGTAGTTATGGCCATAGACTTTCTTAAATGGGCTATGTTTTCTACCTATTTTCAACTTCAAAATAAACCATTAAAATCAAAGTAAATATTGCTGATTTTGCTATATATAATCAAATATGTGTTAATTTACTAAGACATACTCAAAAAGTGTTTAATTATGTTTAATAAGTAAAAAATGTCAGCGTTTTCTCAAAGATCAGCGTTTTCCTCACCAATTTTTGGTCAGCGCACCATGACAAGTCACCATGAACGTCAGCGAATTAGACAGACCTATAACGCGCATGCGTAGTAATTTGTCGGCCATATGCAAATAAGTAAGTATTGAAAACAGTTCAACAGAAAAAGGAATGCATTTCCCAAGCGTTTACGCTGGCTTGTACGGCCAGAAGATATACATACATACATTTTATTTTATTGCATTGTTTCTTCTACATACCGGATGCACGAATGCTATAAATAACGGAAAGAACCAGTCGTGTTTTCGCGAACATAATTTGCCAAACTTTGTCAGTAAAATTCACACCAAATGTGATAACACTGTCCATTTTCTCGTATATCCAGGATATTTTATAAATCCGTGATAATTCATTTTAATTTGTACGTCCCTAACCTCCCACCACACACACATTAACAAAGGTCACTGAAGATATCGAGCAATTCCTGATTAAACAACCAGCGTATCTCAATTCTCGGTACCATGTAAATCACTAACGTCGTAACTGCAATGGGAAGAATCTCGTGATTGAATCTAGGCAATTTGTGTCATTTTAAATTTAAATAAAACAGACGGATACAATTTAAAACCAACATTAATTTGGCGAAAATTATTTTCGACAATTTGTCTTTTCCGTCGCCAAAATATATTTTGTTTCTTTTTTGGTTCCATTGGCGATGGGTAAGGCTGACCCTGTTTATGAACGGCAAGACGATTTTTAATATTGCCGTCCTCTAGCGCATCTATATATAAGTATCTGTATGTAAAAAAGCACCCGCAGATATCAGATAAACGAGACTACTACAGACCCTTTTTACCCTTCTTTGTAGACGCCGATATACGGCATCTTCCCCAAGCAAAAACACTCTTTCTTCCCCCCTAAAATAACCATAAAAACGCTACGGCCCCTTCCCCAAATTCTGAAAAAAAGGCACTGTACTATGAACTTTTATATGTCATCTGTTTCTAAAAAATAAAAATAAAATACCTACCTATATTGTACAATTTGTTTTTATGTCCGTCATTTTCAGTGTCCGGACTGTACCTTCAAAACACCTGCATGAATTTTTAATAACAAGACGATGTATCGCAAGCAAAACCCAGGTCTGTACCACAAAGGTCAAGGTCACACTCAGAGGTCAAATGTCAAAAATAGGTATATAATTTCGTGTCCGGACCGCAACTTCAAAACCCATGCATGGATTCTTAATTAACTTGGCACAAGAGATCACCATTAAAAGACAATGTGTCGCGTGCAAAATCCAAGTCCGTAGCTCAAAGGTCAAGGTCACACTCACAGGTCAAAGGTCAGAAATAGGTACACAATTTTGCGTCCGGACCGTAACTTCAAAATCCCCTGCATGGATTTTTCATTACCTGGCACAAGTGATCACCATAACAAGACGATGTGTCGCGCGCAAAACTCAGGTTCTTACCCCAAAGGTCAAGGTAACACTCAGAGGTCAAATGTCAAAAATAAGTACATAATTTCGTGTCCGGACAGTAACTTCAAAACCCCTGCATGGATTTTTAATTAACTTGGCACAAGTGATCACCATAACAAGACGATGTGTCGCGTGCAAAACCGAGGTCCGTACCTCAAAGGTCAAGGTCACACTCAGAAGTCAAATTTCAAAAATAGGTACATAATTTCGTGTCCGGACCTTAACTTCAAAACCCCTGCATGTATTTTTAATTAACTTGGCACAAGTGATCATCATAACAAGACGATGTGTCGCGCGCTAAACCCAAGTCCGTACCTCAAAGGTCAAGGTCAAACTCAGAGATCAAAGGTAAAAAATAGGTACATAATTTCGTGACCGGACCGCAACTTCAAATTCCCTGCCCGATTTCTAATTAACTTGCCACAAGTGATCACAATAACAAGAGGATGTCTCTCGCGCAAAGCCCAGGTCCGTACCTCAAAGGTCAAGGTCACACTCAGAGGTCAAAGGTCAAAAATACATACATAATTTCGTGTCCGGACCGCAACTTCAAAACCGCTTCATGGATTCTTAATTAACTTGGCACAAGTGATCACCATAACAAGACAATGTGTCGCGAACAAAACCCAGGACCGTAGCTCAAAGGTCAAGGTAACACTCAGACGTCAAATGTCAAAAATAGGTACATAATTTCGTGTCCGGACCCTAACTTCAAAACCCCTGCATGGATTCTTAATTAACCTGGCACAAGTGATCACCATAACAAGACGATGTGTCTCGTGCAAAACCCAGGTCCGTAGCTCAAAGGTCAAGGTAACACTCAGAGGTCAAATGTCAAAAATAGGTACATAATTTCGTGTCCGGACCCTAACTTCAGAATCCCTGCATGGATTCTTAATTAACCTGGCACAAGTGATCACCATAATGAAACGATGTGTCGCGCGCAAATCTCAGATCGTACTTCAAAGGTCAAGGTAACACTAAGAGGTCAAATGTCAAAAGTAAGTGCATTCCGGCTTTTCCGGTAAATAACTCTGACATTTATTGATATATTTTTGAATAACTTGGCACAAATGCTAACCACAACAAGACAACGTTTCGCGTGTAATGTCCAGGTCTATGTCTCCAAGGTCAAGGTCACACTCAGAGGTCAAATGTCGAAAATAAGTGCATTCCGGTTTTTCCGGTAAATAACACAGACATTTTATGTGGATTTTCAAATAAAGTAATAACAAGGTCAAATCGTGTTTGGTCAATAACTGGCAGTCCTGGACGGATTTTCAAAAAACTTGCCAAAAGTGGTCACCAGAACCAGATGATGTGTCATAATTGAAATTCAGGTCCATGGCGCCAAAATGTCATAATTAGAGATCAAAGGTCACTTCGTGGGGCATTTGTCAATTACACAGTGACATTTCTTTTTTAATTATATTTGCCTAATATAAAACGTTCTTCGTATCTCGTTTGCAATAATTATACACCATTTTTAATTTGAACATTTTTAAATTTCAAAATGGGCATTTCATCATCTCTTTTTCGGGGTTGTCTTACAATCACACCGTTAAATTAACTTCTTGACAAAGATAAATATGTGTACTATTAACTTGTGTTATTATTAGTTCCTAATATAATCTATAGTCTAGTATCTATATACTGTCACCAGCGCAGAGGGCGCCATCTTTGTTATATGGAAGTAGTCATTTTTACGCTTTAGAGAAACACGCGTGACAACATAAAACGGCTTATTTCTGCTCCCGGTTTACTTACTATTAGATAATATTTTCGTCAGGTATGGAACCACCGTTTATAGACAAATTGTTGGTATCCCTATGGGTACGAACTGTGCACCAATTGTCGCAGATTTGTTCTTATTTTGCTATAAAAGGGATTTCATGTTGAGTCTTTCACCAGATACCCAGGCAGATGTTATTGAAGCCTTTAATGACACCTCTCGGTATCTGGATGACATTGAACATTGACAACCCTTTCTTTCCAACTATAGTTAATTATATTTATCCTAAAGAACTTCAGCTTAACAAAGGTAATATATCTGATAATAACGCTTCTTTTCTTGATTAAGATCTCTCGATTGAAAATGGTAAAATAATTAGCAAAATCTATGACAAGAGAAATGATTTTAATTTTGACATTGTTAATTATCCCCACTTGGATGGGGATGTTCCCCGAGCAACCTCTTATTGGGTGTATGTGTCTCAACTTATTCGTTTTTCAAAGAGCTTGTACTCGAGTTGAGGACTTTAATATTCGTAATCTTTGTATAACTAAAAAGTTACTCAATCAGGGTTATCGTTAACAAAAACTCCGTAAAACCTTTGCAAAACTGTATTATCGTAACCCTGATCTTCTTTTTAAATATAAAAGTAATTTAAGGACTCTTCTGCGACAAGGACTATCCCAACCTGACTTCTATGGTGATGTGATTTATAAACTTCGTAAGATTCTTGGTCATGATCACTTTCATACTATCTTTGTTAAACGTGTTAAAAAGTTTATCAAAAGAGGTTATGACCCTATAATTTTGCAACGTACTGCATGCTTGGTAGTGGACCCTTTTACAGTTCGCCACTATGCTTTCCTCTTTAATTGTACCATGACCGGACAGGCTGTGGACCCTATGATGACGCCTACCTAAAGCCCATTGGGACGCTGGCGTTTGATGTTTGTCCATGATCTTTCTTGTCGTGCCCTTAATGGTTTATTCTCTTACTGCTCTGGCTTCTGCCAAGTCAATGAGTACCTTCATTGTGACTTTCTAGGCTTTTGCTCCTTTGTATTATATTTACACGCGCATATTTGTGTTTTTCTTATATTGCCTATTGATGCTGCCTTGTTGGTTAGAGATTAGATCATGGCGGGGATTTCTTTATTTATACTGTCCTGTTTTAATGGGATGAAGTAGGGTAAGTGTGAGGTTTGGTGCACCCTAGAACCGGTTTAAACCCCCAGTGGCCTACTTTGCCACTGACCGTTCCAAGGCGGTAGCCCTATTGTCAACCCTTTTGTGTTTGTGATGTCGTTCGTATTTATTATTGCTTTTGCCTTCTTGTTTGTCTGTTTGCGTGTTTGTTTCTGTGTTTTGCGGCTGACTGTCCTCCTTGAATGCTACTTTCCCTGTCCGATCTTTTTATATTTCATTTTACTCTCTGTTACCGGTACTCCTCCTAAACAACTTGTTGGATTTTGACAAAATTTTGCTTCGATATGATGTCTAGTTGTACATATCACGCTTTCATTCTAGTTGGCTTATTTTTGACGCAGTTATGGCCCTTTGATTTTTTTTAACTTTGATATTGTTGTCTCTGCTACTTCTCCTAAACTGCCTGTCGGATTTTGCCTAAAATTTGCAGTAAGCTATAGTATTATGTCTAGTTATGCGTATCGCGCTTACATTCAGGTGCGCTGATTTTGACCAATTTTGACCAATTATAAATTGGTCAAAATCAGCGCACCTTATAACCCTTTGTTTTGTTTTGATTTTGAATTTGTTGTCGGCGCTTCTCCTAATTCAATGGCTTGTTGCATTGCATTTTAATGAAACATTGATGAGGTAAGTATAGAACTAGGTGAGTATAAGACTGAGGATCCTGGCCTCGACAGAAACAGGTCAATAGACATTTATAGAGATTTCAAAAGAGATCGCATTGAAGATTGTATAGAGAGATTTACATTGAAAGATTGTATAGATAATACCTGCACAGACTCTTGCATTAAAGATACCAATGAATATGTTTCATGTGATTCTGGCAATAGTGTACGACACTTAAGACCAGATGAGGTTTTCCACGATACATTCTCGAAGCATTTTAAAACTACTTTGCAGCAAGATATGGTAAATAAATTATCAGTTTCAAATTGCACAGAAACACCTGCTATGGAACACACTGAGACTGCAAGTAATACATGCCTTGAACAGAATAATGAACCTTGTCCAAGAAATGATACCGCAACTGGGATTGACACTGAAGGTATGTCTTTATACGAAACAATGGCTGTGCCATGTCAGCAAACATATATTGCAACAAGGATAAATGAAAGGAACAATTTACCATTTGGAGCTAAAGTAACGCTTAACGGCTCTTTCCATCAAGGAGATGATTGTTTTTGTGAAATTTCACGGGGTAGTCGGTGTGTTGCAAATGCCCTCTCTACAATCTTGTTTTCACGTTATTCAGAAGTCAGTAATCCGATAGAATTGGACACAATCCTTTCATTTGGTGATTGTCTTAATAGAAAAATTGTTCAAATTTAATTGCTAATGACAAATTTAGAAGTCATCTATTGTGCTTTGATGACTTGCCAGATACAGTAGAATTTCAGCCTGAAAAGATAACAGTCCAAAAAGGAAACATTGTCAGTGAAAGTCTCATAGATTGCAATAATAGTGTTAGTTTACCTACGCTGCATGTTGCTATTCAGACTGTGTTAAATGAGAATTCCTCTAGTTTGATAATCGTTGGTGCAGTATGTTCATCTGTCTTTTATAACGACGGACTTTTGTACTTCTTTGATTCACATTCCTATGGACGAAATGCTCTGTCTGCTCCAGATGGCTCCTCAATATTAATAGGTTTTGTAACTATTGATGATTTGGTAACTTATATGTATGCCTTTTATTCTAGTCTGAATATTGATTTCTCTTCACAGTTTGATGTCATACCAATTGATCTAAAGAAGCCATCATTTACTTATGACTTGATGATGTCAACTAAATCTGCAAATCAAAAACATTTCTTAGATATATACTGCCAAGACCAAAAAACAAAGGCCTTAAGAACACATGCTGCTGATCATGACAGACAGACATTCAAGCAAAGACAAAAGCTCTTACATGAAAACCTACATGAGAAAACGAAGACAATATCCTTTACTTAGAACAAAAGAAAAGAATCGCGAGCTGGAGAGTAAACGGAAAGCCAGACAAGATCCTTTAATTAGAGAAAAAGAAAATAATCAAGAGCTAGAGTGTAAACGGAAAGCCAGACAAGATCCTATTGTAAAGTCGGCAGAAAAAAATAAGAGACAGAAACTACGTCAAGATCCTTTAATTAGAACAAATAAAAGTGTCAAGAGCTAGAGAGTAAACGTAAAGCCAGACACTATCCTATTGTAAAGTCGGCAGAAAAAATGAAGAGACAAATATTGCGTGAAGATCCTGTAATAAGAAATCATGAGGCTAAACGTGAACTGAAGTTGAAACAAAAGAAACGAAATAATGCATATTATAAAGCTATTGAAAGTGAGAAAAAACGTCTATCTAGGTATTTTATATCTTTTAGGAAACAAGAAAAATCCAGAGACAGATTTTCAAGCCAATGAAATTTTTTTGCGAGAATCAAGAAAATATGGTTCTCAACTAAATGAATGTATTTCTAAATTTAAACAAACAATTTCCACTGGACCTGTCTACGTCTGCACTTGTTGTCACCAGACATGGTTTAAACATTATGTAGAATCTGCAAGCAAACTCGCTTACATTCTTGATCCATCATTGGTAAAGCAGTATTTCACAAAATACTTATCTGTGGATGATAAAGAATGGATATGTAAAACTTGTTCCAATAACTTAAAGAAAAATAAAACTCCAAGTCTTTCAGTTGCCAACAAAAACACGTTTCCAATTAAGCCTAAAGAACTTGAGTTACATCAGTTAGAAGAAAGGCTAGTTTCATTAAGAATTCCATTCATGCAAATTAGAGACCTTCCTAGAGGTGGGCAGCTATCCGTGAAAGCAAAATATTGTTAATGTGCCAGTTAATATCCAGCCTGTCATTGAAAGTTTATCTCGAGCTTTTGATACACAAGTAACAGTGCCAGTAAGGCTAAAAAAGAAACTTTCATACAAGAAGTGTGACTTTACTGAAAATGTACGCCCATTACAAGTTATCAGCGCTCTTCATTGGTTGATGAACAATAGTGACTTGTACAAAAATTCTGGTATCCATATTGATGAAAACTGGTTGCAAAACACAACTGAAAATTGCGAAGAAACAGTGCAAGAGTTCTTCGGAAGAACTAATGTGGGGGAATGCCCAACAACAAATGATGTTATGACTGAAAACACATAAAATTACTATGAATCTGATCATTTTAGTGAAATAGATGAAAATGAAAAAGTTGTTGGTAATAGTGACACAATTATTGACTCGGCTGATCCAACAACTGACACTATTTACACATTTGCACAAAGGAGAAGGTCAAATACCCATAAGTTTATATCAAAATATCAATGCTGATTATTTATCATTTCCATCAATATTTTGTGGTCAAAAGAGAAGAGAAAACTGTTCGTGTTCATTATAGTGACATATGCAAAATGGAACTTCGCCATGTTGACAGAAGGGTGGCCTCATATGTTCCAAACATTTTCTTCAAAATGAAAAAACTGCGACTGAAACAAGTTTCAGACAAAGTGCATCTAGCTTTAAGAAGGCAAAAAACTGACAGTGTCACAGGTTTTAAGCTCAGAATGTCAGGAAAATCTAGTAAAGCTTGATGAAGGCTTTTCTATTTTCCGAACTTTGAGGAGTTCTCCACCATAATTGGAAGTTCGGAAGAAAGATGTTTTTGCTATGATACGCCAGTTAGGTTTGCCTACATGGTTTACCTCGTTGTCCTCTGCAGATACAAGATGGGCTGATTTGATGAAGATTTTAGCAACAATTAATAGCGGTAAAACTCTTAATGATGATGATGTTAAGAAAATGTCTTGGGCTTGTTCAAACTGATCCAGTGACATGTGTTAGATACTTCATAGGAACTGTAATTAAAAGTAATCATGAACCTTTGAGAAAAGTCAAAGATTACTTTTACCGTGTTGAATTCCAACAGAAAGGATCTCCACATATTCACATGCTTCTATGGATTGAAGGTGCTCCATCATATGAAACGCACACAGATGAAGAAGTGGTATCATTCATTGATCATTATGTTTCTTGTTCAAAAATTGACGACCCACTTGTCGACTTTCAAGTACACAAGCATTCACGATCATGCAGAAAAAAGGAAAAAGCAGTTTGTAGATTTGGATTTCCAATTCCACCAATGAAAAAAAACAGTTGTCCTAGAACCACTTGTTGCAGATCAAGCTGACATCAAAATGTACAAAGAACTGTTTGTTTCAATTCAACAGAAGTTGAATGAGATAAAAGAATATGATTTATCATTTGATCAATTCTTAGGAGAACTCAACACAGATGAGGAAGATTATCTTAAAGCTGTTCAAAGTTCATTGGATGGACCCAAAGTGTTTTTGAAAGGGAATGTTGCTGAGGTGAGAATAAATGCCTACATGAAACCCATTCTAACAGCTTGGGGAGCAAATCATGACCTTCAGTTTGTTTTGGATCCATATGCATGTGCTGTATAGATCGTATCATACATCAGTAAAGCCCAAAGTGGAATGAGTATCCTTATGAATAAAGCATGTAAAGGAAAAATGGATTTAAAAAAACAAGTGAGACATATTGGTAACAAGATTTTGAATAGTGTTGAAATCAGTGCACAGGAAGCATGCTACATTGTTTTGCAACTTCCAATGACCAAAGCTACCTTGTATTTATAAACACTTTACCACCTGACAAACGTACATTCCTTTTGAAGTCGAGGGAAGCGTTGGAAAAAAATGGCTGAAAATTCAACGGAAATCGAGACAGACAATATAATTAAAAGGTGTTCAAAAAGGCCAAAGCAACTTGAACACTGGTGTCTTGCTGATTATGTATCACAACTTGAAATCATATATCCATCATCTGATAAAATGTTTCAAGAAGAAAATGAGCATAATGATGATGGAAGAAATGAATCTGAAGAAATAAATCCAGACTTGTTAGTTGAGGAAGGAATAAAAATCACGCTAAAAAGTACTTCAGGTTTTGTTCTGGATTTAATTCTGAATTAAATCTAGAAAAAAAACTAAAGTATTGCGTTACGTTCGTTATTTACTAAAAGTGGATCCAGATAACTATTACAGAGAAAAACTGTTATTATTTCATCCGTGGCGTAATGAGAGTGAAGATCTTTTAGGTGGACATAGTTCTTATGAAGCTCGTTACTTTGCTTTGAAGAATTTCATAGACATTGAAGTCAAAGAATATGAGAAAACTGTTGATCAATTAAATGAGGCAATGGAAAGGGCGGCTGATGACTTGAACTTCGATGAACTAGCATCAATCAATGAGCAAAGAGAATCTGATGATATTCAGATGGGCTCGGTGGCAAGTGACCAGTTTGTTTATTTTGATCCAGATCGTCCGGAAGTACAACGTCAGTATGACTTAGGAAATGATATTGGTAGGTCAGTAGCACTGGTAGATATTAATTGTAATGCAAAAAGAATGTCTGATGCAAATTATAGATCTCTTGTACAGCCGCTAAATAGAAAGCAACACGAGTTCTTCCAGCATGTTATGCAAAGTGTCAAACGAAACTGGAGCTTTTGCATCTATTTCTATCTGGTGATGCAGGTGTTGGAAAATCAGTAGTTGTCTCAGATTTACATGAAGCATTGTTGCGACATTTGTCTTCTTCGGCCGGTGACAATCCTGATGTATGAAAAGTACTTTTGAGTGCACCAACTGGAAAAGCTGCTTTTCACATAAGTAGGATGACTATCCACTCAGCATTTCGTATCCCAGCTATTCAAGGCTATTCCATCAAACCATAAGATAGTGATACGCTTAACACCTTGCGAACCATATACAGAGATCTGGCTGTTGTAATGATTGACGAAGTTTTAATGGTCGGACACAACATGTTGATGTTAATCAATCAGAGGCTTCAACAAATTAAAGGTTGAACTTCAGTTTTTGGTGGTGTTCACATGATTCTGATTGGCGACCTGTTTCAGTTGAAGCCTGTTATGGATGGATGGGTCTTTGAAAATTTGAAAAACAACTTTGGTCCTCTTGCAACAAATTTGTGGCAGGAATTATTTGCAATGCATGAACTTGACGAAATCATGAGACAAAAAGATGACAAGGAGTTTGCAGAGATTTTGAATAGGTTACGTGAAGGAAAACATCAACAAAGCGATATTGACGTTCTTAAAAAGCGTGAAATTAAAACAACATATCCAAATTATCCAAAGAATGCTATTCACCTTTTCAACACAAATGCCAGCGTGGACTCATTTAATAAAGAAGCATTCCAATTATCACCTAGTATAAAAATTGTCACAACAGCTTTGGATGCAGTAATAGGAAATGATACTAAATCTGTAAAAGAGCAACTCATTTCTAGGTTGCCAAATGATGCCTCAAAAACAGATGGTTTGCAAAAGAAACTAGGTATAGCAGTTGGAATGACGTACGATCTATGTGCAAATCTTGATGTTAATGATGGATTAGCCAATGGTTCAAGTTGTTGTATTGCATTCATAGAAAATAAACAACAGAATACAGACAGACCAAATATTGTTTGGGTAAAATTCTATGAGCAAAATGTAGGTTCTGAATGGCGTGCCAAATACAGACATCTATATCATATTATTATTGATCCTTCTTGGACACCCATTTTTGATATCAAAAGAAACTTTGTTTTCTT
Organism: Cyrtodaria siliqua; assembly: GCA_037043455.1. Classification (NCBI taxonomy): domain Eukaryota; kingdom Metazoa; phylum Mollusca; class Bivalvia; order Adapedonta; family Hiatellidae; genus Cyrtodaria; species Cyrtodaria siliqua. The sequence continues at coordinate 28,341 of JAWPHD010013660.1, read as the reverse complement.
GAGAAAGACATTTGTGAGGATTAAATTCCCCCTTCGCCAAAACTGTACATAAAACACAAGGTGACACTTTGAAAGAAGTTGTTATTGACATGTCTGGCACACGGGTCTTTTCTCATGCACGCTATGTTGCCATTAGCAGAGTAAAAACAATACAGGATCTCCGTATTCTGAATCTGAATGAAACAAATATATCGGTGTCGGAAAAAGTCAAACAAGAATTGACTAGGTTACGAAAAGAACAAGTTCTTGCTTTGTGTTATGTTCCACTTTATCAAATTCAAGACACAGTGGCAAAACTTGTGGTTTTGAAAACTCGATCTTTGAAAAGTCAAAAAGATGAACCAAATGTTCAAGATGCAAACATGGTTTGTCTTGTTGAAACATGGCTTACTGCTACAGATGAAATGCATATTTTGAATGTACCAGGATACCAAATATGCAGAGCAGACTGTTCAAAGTGGGAACGTAAGGACTCACCGGGGTATTGCATTGTATTTTAAAGAAGGTATCCATGTTATACAAAACACAACACTCATTCAACAAAATTTTGAAATTGTTCTGACAGAACTTTTGTTTGACACGAGAAGAATAATTGTTGGTTGTACAGATCTCCCTCATGTTCAATAAGTTCCTTGAGAAAACACTTACTCGAACTCGTGTCGCCAGTCACATACAATACAGAATTTATAGTTCAAGGTGACTTTAATTCTGATATTTTAAAAGAAGATTCAGTCAGTGCCTTCATTGAAGAACAGTTTCATTGCAAGCAAGTTGTTCAGAAAGCGACTCGTGATTCAAGATCGCTCATTGATCATGTTTACTCAAACACTGAATCCATCAAAAATGAAGTGATCGAGTGTGTTTGGTCAGATCATGCCTTAGTTTATTCTGCAATAGCTCATTAAAGAGTCATTTATCACACAATGTATCTTGAAAATTGACTATAAACATATTATGACCATAAAAAAAAACAATATCGGTTTGATGCGGTAGTACTCTATTCTTCAACCCACTAGTATAAAATTAGTCCTATTTTCTGCATAATGCAGTCGGTAGGAATAAGTCGGTTCATGTTAAACGGACACACGGCAATCTTGATGTTTTAAAAACTCACGGCGTCCCGTTAGTTTTTCTCTTAACTTGCATTTGTTCAATTATTAATATTAATTGTTAGAATAGTTCAAAGCAAATTATTTTTGCATATTACTAACTTTTTATAATATTGCACAAGTAATATATTTAAAAAATTGGTAAAATAGTGAAGAAAGCTGAAATCTCAATTTTGTTTTATGACGCAGAATAAATAAATTGAGCATGTTCAGGGGAAAATTTTAATGTTTTAATAAAACTCAAGATTGCCATGTGTCCCTTTAACAAATGGGTTGACCGCCACTTTTCAACATATATAGTCAAACTTGATCAAGGGATCACTTCTATTAAGAGACCAGCTGCTGCAATAGATTGATCTACATTTCATTTCCCAACTGTATTGTCTTAAATTAAAACACTTGCTTATTACGAGACTACATGTGTTAAGAAAACAGTTTTTACTCTTCCACTGACCTCTTCATAAACGTGGTCTCAGAACACAGGTTTCACTGCACTTTAATCGTTTACTGACCACATCAATGCATTTGTTATTAAACTTTTGTCTATTAACATATTTTGTTTTTATTAGAGTTAGGTATTCATATTTATTTGTTATGCTCCCACTACCAAATGAGGAGGCATATACTATTAGACATGTTCATCCTTTTGTCCGTCCTGAAAAGTTTGTGTGTTTTCCTCCCACAGTTTTCAAGTCATTATTTCCAAACTTTACAGGATGGGATCATGCTTACCTATCATGTTAAGATGTGCATTTCAATTCACCAACAAAATCAACCTTGTGTGCCCTTTTTCTTAAGATTTTATATTTAATGGGGGCATCCATGTCCCATGGACACATTCTTGATTTAAACTATCCTGCATAATTGAATTTCAGGGTTAATGTTATAAAAGTCATTAGTGTATGATACTTTGTTTTAAACTGTACAACAAAAGTTAAAACAATGAGTTCCATTTTCCTTACATATTATTCTGTCATAAGATTAATCTATCTTTTGCACTATGGTATATCATACATAATTTGTAATATGCAACTATTACGCAATGACTGCCACCGATTCGAAGGGTGAATAGGTCAAAGGTCAGGTCACTGAACCAATTATGATTTTGTTTTGTACATCTTAAAGGTGGTTAAAAATTTCTTATTAAAACTAGAGAGATTAATCTAATATCATTCAGGATTTTTATCTTAAATCTGAATTCATGTATTTAAATAGAGTGTAAAAAATAAAGTTAGAATAGAATTATACCCCCAATTTCACAAAGTGAAGTGGGGGCTATATTGGAATCACGTTGTCCATTATATCATGTCGTGTAACGCATTTTTGTTGCTCGTACTGTCCCATCATGCACATTTGTATTACTATTATAAATTATGCATTTCAGTTGTGTATGGGTTGTTCCCAAATTTCATATACACATAACAACTGATGAACTTATGTCCCTCAACATAACATATTACTGATTGCTCAATTTATTATCGAATTATGGCTGCCCGTGTGGTTCCCGGGGGCCCCGTTTGGTCACGGGGCAAAGATCCCTTTGGAGGGGTAGGCAGAGGGGTAGAATCCCCTCAAATTCATGTTCATTTTATCATTTTTTTGTTGATGATCATTAAAGGTTTTCATCAAGATCCCTGCATTGTTTCAGGTGCCATCTCACTCACATCAAAAGAGCAGTGGCAGAAAAACAATAAACGTTGCTCCAGAGTAAATGGAGTTTCTACGATATAATTTGCAGCATTTACTCTGCAGTTCAGGGTGAGAAGGTTCTAGGCCCATTTTCCATATTTTATCTCGATGTACATGGAGGATGAGAATGGCATGTTCAAGCCTGTTAGGCGCCATATAACCTTTCATGTGTTGGTGCGCCTTAAACCCCAATTCATTCAATTATCGAATTATGGCCCTTTGTTGAAATTAAGCATGTCTATTCATCACCTTCAGTGATAGAACTTTCTAGTTTTATCTTAGATATTCTACTATAAGGTTTTTATCTTAGATATTCTACTATAAGGTTGAATTATACATTATCAGGGTAATCTAATCAGCAATAATTAAAACAATTTCTTAAATTTGAATTTTCTAATAATACGTGGTAATGATTCGTAAATTTATATCGAAGTTAGACAAACTTAAATGACTGTGAGTTTAAAGACAGTTAAGATTACCATGTGTCCTTTAAATACGAGAGCAGTGCTGAAAGCTATAAGATGAATATAACGATAAAATATAATTATATATATAATCTTAAAATACGATTAATGAGATGAAGAACAGACTTTATATAGTAGGTAGTATTATTATTAGTAGTAATTGTAACTTGTTCAGATGTTGACTTGTATAATAAATATTCTGCTGTATTATGACACCAAGTTTGGCGAAAATGACATGAAAGGCTATGGAGACAACAATATGGTCAGATTTCAAGAACCTGGTCTGTTTACACTTGATTCCAATGCCATGCACTTTCAATAGACAACAAGGATTCTTCACATTACCAAACACTAAAACTACGGGAATATTATATCATTTTAGATGGTAACAGACAGTCAAAAAGAACATAGTTTTAAACCATCTTTGTCACATAAGTTTTCTTTGAAAGAACAGCTTTGCAATTAAATAAAAATGAGAAAAATGATCTGATAGAAACCACAGCAACCAAACGAAAAGGAAGTGACACCGTATATTCGCAATACTACAAAGAGCAAATACAATATACAAGAAAAGGACAATACACAACACAAATAGTCATGAAGACGATTATCGAATTGGAACGGTCATCAGGCATATGACAGATAACAACTTGGACCTAACTGGTCATCAGGCAGATAACAAATTGGAGGTAACAGCTTTTGTGTTATGTTACATTTCTCTGCAAGGACAGCTTTACAAAAGTTAACATTGCTTCCGTGTTTAGCTTATACTTAAGTAAGTTGATGAACATACAATGATTGGACATATTGTAAACTACAACAGGCAATATCAGGATGTGAACATATAAGAAATTGTCCCACAAACAGAATATATTGACATCAGTTAGTTACAGAACTGTGGTAATTGCTTACATATAAATATTTAATATATTCCAAGCTATGAAAGGACATATATAATGTTTTGTTCCAGATTTACTGAAACATCAGCGGTCACGCATACAACTTAAAAGTGTGATAATAATTATAATGATTTATTGCAAATTGCAAGAGATCAGCATTTCCATATTAAAAAGGTCACTCTGCAGACAGAACTGAATTTACATACGTGCTTGAAGAACATATAGAACTTGAACTCGTCATGGAAGGAAACATCTAGTGTTGTGTTCCAGTATAAGTGAAGAGGAGTCATAATTGAAAGTGCATAAATATATTTTAAGTGTGACCATTCCAGGATCGCATAACTTATTCTGTGCCATAAATGCTTCAAGAAAACATCAACCAAAACTATTGAAAACTAGAAATGAATACTGGACATCCAACAAATCAAAAGGAACTTTTAACCATTTCCATAAAGTATGGAAACATATACATGGAATTACGGATTTTACCATCGATTCATTGTTTGTGATACAGACAAAAACATTGGTTTACATAAAAACGTCATAGTTCAAATCAATGAAATGTCAAAAACACTTTTACTTTATCGTGTATACTTATAAAGAAAAACAGTCATCATGCCATTTATAATATTGACTGTTTTTGTTTTGTTTAATCATGTTAATAATATTTGTTTTAAATACAAGTTGTGCTGGCCTAAAGGAATATGCCTGTGTTATTTGCCATATATATACCTAACATTTCTTGCATTTTGTTTTGGCAAGGCACAGATCCCATCATGATTGATAACACAATTTTTAATATTATTTACCATCTGAATCCATAATTTTTCTTGCATTTTGTTTTGTCAAGCACAGAAGAAAACACAATTTCCAATATCTCTAATATTGCAGCTTTGAATTACCAGTATGCTTCGGTTATATAACTTGATAATGACATGGGTATTTATCCCCTTCAGTGATAGTTACTGTAAGGATAAATATATTTTATGAATGTGAAGTTTACAACAGAATATGCAACTCTGCAGTTCTGCAGTTGAGAAGATTCCATGTACATTCTGGATATATTTTTTCAATTTAAAAGGATAGGTCACTTGGACTTTTCGTTCCTGATGGCACCACAATTGTCAAGTCCTTAATGTGCTGTTGAGCAGGAAAACCAAATTCGACTCTGTTTTAGTTATGTTTTGAGTAAAAAAAGACTCGTGTATTGTTAATAAATCCTGTTTTCATATTATGCTGCATTATAAAGTATAGATGTTTAAATTATTTTTTATGGTTCCTCCTTTTTGTTCCTGGGTAAAAATAGAGCCACTGCCTATCCAGGCAAATATCTAAAAGCACCCCAAATTCATGTTCATTTTGTCATTTTTGTCATGTTCATTAAAAATCTTCATTATACTTGTGTTGCATCAGGTACAAATGGTTCTGTGCCCATTCTGCATATCTGTTTCTAGTTATGGAGGGTCCCATCATAATTAGCTTCATATTGATAAAACAAATATCTCATTTAAAGTATGGTATAGTCAACTTTATGACCTTAGTAATATGTGCATTATTTTGAAGAGTCACAGAACATCAACTTACTGTTGCAGTTGCGCATTTTTATATGAACTTTTGTCATATAGAAAACTGTTACGCATCGTGAAAAATTAGGTCTAAAATCTCATCAATTTCTCATGAGTAAAGTAGGATTTTCTGAGGCATATTGTCTTTTAGTGTTATCTTTACCTCTTTTAAATTCTTCAACATATTTTGTATCTTTTAGGAAAGAGTTATTAAATGTCCAGTAGGGTTGACCTTTTATAAATTTCCCAAACTCAAACTGTATAAAAGTCATTGAATGATCCGTACGATATCCTGGGAGAATTTTTGAATCTTCTACACTCAACAAAATTGCTAATCGGTCAGTTTATATTGTATTACTATTTTTATAATAATGGATGTATTCACACGAAATTCACATATCGATACTTGAATAGGTACTGCAGCTAATTATTGATTTTTTCTGGCCGGCTCGCGGTCAAATTAAAGACATCCCACCAGCCTAATCCATCCTACAGAAATAGTGGGGGCATAATTATGATTGTTTTTTTCATGCATTGCAAGAAGTACGAGAATTTCATGCAAAATTGGAGATTGGTATGTACCGTTATATTATGAGGCCCGGACAAACAATTTTAAAACCGATTTAATTATTTCTAAATTGTATGTGTAACAGTACCAACATGATTTAATTTCAATATTTTTAGTATTGAATTTGCAGATTTTACCTTTTTAATCTGCCATATTTTAATGTTTCTATTCGAAACAGTAAAATGAACATTTATCAATTGTAAAGAAACATTGCACATTGTAGTTTTATATAAAATTATGTCAGGGCCTCAATAAATAGTTTCCACAGTAGAGGATTAACAAGTTTGTGATCGTCTCTAGCTGTAAAGTGTCCGTGCTCTTTTGATTCTGGTGTGATGTCTTTAACCGTGTTAGGAGTGTTGACCAATATAGCACATTTTGCACGTGCAGGGCATGGACACCAATATGCACGTGTTCATGTACACTTTTGTCACTGCTGATGATTTTCCTACTTGAAAAACACATACCATGGCGAGAATGACACAAGAGGAACGCGGCCGAGCTGTCGGAATGTTACACGCCGTAACACCTTTACGACAAGTGAGTTTTATTTTTTGAAATTTCAAAAGAATATCGATATGATTTATTTGTAGCTATAATTTTGGTGGCTATTTCCGTTTTTAACTTTATTTTAGGTGGCAAAAATCTTCAATCGGCGGGTATCCACCATCTAAGCTCTTTGGGCGAAATTCAACCAAACCGGAAGTGTGGCTGATCGAACCCGACGGTTCAAACTGAGGATGAGAACACAACGGCAGGACAGATACATGATCGTATCCCATCTCCGTGATCGTTTTCTACCAGCTACAACGACATCTAGGCATACGAGGGGGAATCATGGACGTCATGTATCAACTCAAACCGTACGAAACCGGTTACCTGACGTCGGAATTCGATGCCGTCTACCTCGGAAAAGTCCTATCTTTACGAAAAGACACCGCCAAGCTCGCTTAGCATGGGCTAGGCGACATTTACGGTTCACCAGGGCCGACTGGGCGAATGTTCTTTTCGTCGACTAGACAAGGATAACATTGCATTGTGCCGACGGCCGCAAACGCATTTATCGCCGACGTGGTGAGAGAATCAGCGCCAATTGTGTTCTTGTGACGGACCAGTTCGGGGGAGGATCCATTATGATATGGGCGGGCATTTCGATGCACACAAAAACACCGATCGTGTCCATACAAGGCAACATGAATACACGACGATATCAGACGGACATCATTTATCCTGTTCTTATACCACACATTGCTGCAAACCGTGGCATGCAAGTCGTCCAAGACAATGCTCAGTGCCATGTCGCCAGAGCAACATTGGCAATGATACAGGCCAATAACATACGAGTCATCCCTTTTCCTGCTAAAAGTCCTGACCTAAACCCAATCGAGCATGTCTGGGATTTATTAAGACGAAAGGTACGGGCCCATCCTCAGCAGCTGAATCTACGGGAATTGGAGCGTGACGTCAACCGCGTTTGGAGAAATATACGTCAGCAGTTTCTTCGCAGATACATTGTATCAATCAGGAGTCGTTGTCGAGCCGTTATTGCTGCCGATGGAGGGCACGCACAGTATTAACATACAACAGATGTCAATTAACATGATGGGGCGTCCGTGGCCGAGTGGTTAACGTCTCTGACTTGAAATCACTTGCCCCTCACCGCTGTAGGTTCGATCCCTCAGGGGCCTTGGAATCTTTATGTGAGGAGGCTATACAGCTGGCTTGCGGAACGTCGGTGGTTCTACCCAGGTGCCTGCCCGTGCACGAAAATTGCCCGGAGGTGCACCTGGGGTCTTCCTCCACCAGTGAAAGCTGGAAAGTCGCCATATGACCTTAGCTGTTGGTGCGACTATAAAATCCAATTCAATCCAATCCAATCAATTAACATGATTTTGTGACTTTTGAATTACCGGGTCGCCTTATTCATTCCTTCGGAAGATGTCAACTCTTTAATTTTTTTAAATGAAATTTTGTTTGTTGATTTGTAATTAATTCCGCTTTCTTATGCGATCAATAAATTCAAGAAATTGAATTTAACCATATGTAACCATATGTGTCACTTTCTGTGCTATTAAGCTTAAAATCGAAGTTGTTACTAATTAAAGTTGCTATTGAAATTTATTTAGATATGGTCTTTGATTTCGGATAAAATGTCGTCTAAATATTGTTGAGTGTCTGTATTTCAGCAACATTTTAGGATGCCGATAGCAAATGTCCCATTCGGATATTGCGCTATTTCAAAATCTTATTTAGCTTAAACATGATTGTTTTTTAAAATATTTACATTCATTTGATACTTTCGAATGAAAACAAATAGGTTTAATTTCGAATAAACCCCACCTTTCCAGTAAGCGAAGCATCCAATATATCTCAATCTAAAATGGCGGTATAGAGGTCTCTTATCTTTCGCTTTTATCATTATCATCTACCCAAGGCACATTATTGTTTGTACTATAGCAAGAGAAAAGATTGTAAATTAATACTTTTTTTGGCGTTTATGTGGTTTGAAGCACCGGTAGTAAATACTGTTCATACTGTTTTCTAAGTCACAACATAAACCGTTGGTTTCTTAAGGCCAGTTTTGAAAACGTTTCTCCTCTCTGGTTATATGCTGCATTACTGTAGTATACACATCGGGTAAATCGGAGACTTACATTCGTAGGATCATTTTGATAGCGCTTTTTTAAATTACTGGTTTCACTTTGGATTAATAAATTGCTTTTGTTTTTAAAGACCATTACAATTATTATCAAATAAATAACTTGCACTGTCTCACTATTGTTGAAATATTTATAAAAAGAAAAGAAAAGGAAAACAGTCATCCAGTATTTAAGTGTTCGACACACCCAAATAAAATTTCAAAAATTAAAGTAAGACACATTTTCGGCCATAAAATAGACAGGTAAAGTCATCCTGAATTTTTGTTGATCAATGTTTATTATTGTACTGCAATAACTTTTTATATTGATCTTGTTCGGCGATTTTCAAATCTTCCAATTTCAAATTTTATATCTCGTTTCATGTCTCTATTCTGTATATAGTGATCATTAGCGATGTAGGACTACTAGGCTCATATGCTTATGATGAAACTTGACATTTATTGCAAATTTTATCAAGAACGTCTCCTGAATATTTAATAGGTCAAAACAAATAAATCCCAGAGTTTTCATAAGTTTTAGCATAATATTGTTTAACGTGATCTTTAACGGCAGTAAAACTTCTTCAGCAAGGTTTTCGTTATCTACGTAGATCTTTCTCAAACCAGGAATATCACAACTTTTATTCTACGGAGATGCGATCTATAAACTTCGCAAATTAAGTGGGGGTGATGGAATTCCTGACCACTTTACAAAATTAATCATGAAATGATTCAGAAAAAGATACGACACTTTAGTATTACAACGCACGTCATGCTTTGTGATTGACCCCTCCTTCACTTTTCTCTTGTGCGATGACCGGACAACCTCGTGGGACTCAATGATTGCTCCTTCTGAAACACTGAAAGGGGAGGTTGGTACATAAATCTTCGTCCCTCGAGTTTTCTGATCGTACACTATACTGTTTTTATCTTTGGCTGGAATTGCTGTGGTTGCTGTACACTTCTGGATACATCCTGAGGTGTTTCTACTTACAATGTATATTTACAATAACATATACGAGTATGTGTATCGTTTCCTAATTTCTTTGAATGTGGACTTTACAAGCCTTTTGCTCTTCAATTACTTCAACTTAACAAAGCTAATATTTCTGATACTAACGCTTCTTTTCTCGATTACATCTCTCTATTGAACATGATGAAATAATTAGCAAAAGGTTTACCACCACTAATTACATGTAAACCTACGACATGTAGTCGAATGTAGTTCCTATAATAAAAAATAATCCCTCTTTTTTTGATAGAAATGGGAATTTTAAGTAGTGGAAAACTGGCCATTTCTATTCGATTTCGTAGTTGTATGTATAAGAAGCGTATTAAAAAGTTTTACTGGATCACTGGTGAACCTTTTTGAAATTTCGACTCTATGCTGACACTTTGTGAGCAATGAAAATAGTCAATCAATGAAGACAGCTCTACCGTTGACCTATTTAGAAAACAAACAAGAACTTTAGTACATGTCTTGAAAGCCCACCTTTTCTGGTGATATTTCAAGTGGAAAATTAGTTTTCTATATGAACATTACGCTGCTGCATTATCCATACTTTAGTTGAATTTGCAGCAAATCATTAATATTTGACACTTTAACATTGGTGTCTATGGGGAAAATAATTAGTGGTTTCATACCAAAATATATGACAAGAGAGATGATTTTTAATTTTAATATTGTTAATTATCCCCATTTAGATGGGGATGTTCCCCGAGCAACTTCTTATGGGGTCTATGTGTCTTTGCTAGAGCGTGTACTCGAGTTGAGGACTTTAATATTCTTTCCAAATATAAAAGTCATTTAAGAACTCTTCTGTGACAAGACCCTAGAACCGGTTTAAACCCCTAGTGGCCTACTTTGTCACTGACCGTTCCAAGGCGGTAGCCCTATTGTAAACCCTTTTGTGTTTGTCATGTCGTTTGCTTTTATTATTACTTTTGCCTTCTTGTTTGTCTGTTTGCATGTTTGTTTCTGTGTTTTGTGGTTGACTGTCCTCCTTGAATGCTACTTTCCCTGTCCAATCTTTTTATATTTCTATGGTGACTTGATTTACAAACTGCTTAAGATCCTTGGTCATAATTACTTCATACTGACCCTATTATTTTGCAACGCACTGCATGCTGGGCGATGGACCCATCTACAGTTCGCCACTATGATTTCATCTTTATTTGTGCGATGACCGGACAAGCTGTGGATTCTATGATGACGTCTACCGAAAGCCCAAAAGGACTGTGACTTTTAATGTTTGTGTGCAATCTTGTATTGTCGTGCCTTCAGTGGTTTGTTCTCTTGTTGCTCTGGCTTCTGCCAATAAAATGAGTACATTCCTTACGTGTTTCTAGGCTTTATTTTTGTATTTATATATTCATCATCTTTTTGTTTTACTTATATTGCCTATTGAAGCTGCCTTGTTGATTAGAAAATAGTTCCACGCGGGGATTTCTTTATTTACACCGTCCCATTTTAATGTGATGACAGTAAAGTAAGTGTGAGGTTAGGTGCACCCTAGAACCTGGTTTAAATCCCCAGCGGCCTTTTTTACCGCTGACCGTCCTTTTTTGTGTTTGTGATGTCTTATTTGGCCCTTTATTCTTCTTTAAAGTTGTTCTTTGCTTCTGTTTTTGTTTGTGGTTGACTGTTGTCCTTGAATGCTACTTTTCCTGTTCGATTTTTATATCTACTTTTATTGTTATAATTTTCCTTTGATTGGGTGTACTTTTCTTTTCCCTGTTTTGTCAATTAGAGCGCTGAAGACAGGATAATAGCGAAGTTGTGTACAGTTAAAGTCCGTTTAAGTTAACCAGTGGGCCATATTGCCTACTGATCGATCCAAGTCGATGACCCTGTCTTCACCAATCTTTGTGTTGTGTATTTTCCTTTTCATTATATAGTTAATTTGCTCTTTGCTTGTGGTACAGCGCGGATCTACGGCGCCATTGCGTTTGGGTGCTGTAATTTCTATAGGACCATGCCATCTCATTTTCAAAGAAAGGGTTCTTAATAGGAAGCACGTTAAATTGCCATTGGCTACCGGTGTTTAAAACCACATAAACGCCGACAAATGCGAATCGGTTATTGAATGTTTACAACATGTATGCTATGATCATAATGTTACAATACCTAGTAAATTATGATTGAAACATACGGAATTCCTCTCCATTCTAGTACTTGACTTGTAGAGCTAAATAAAACATAACACACCTTGTCTATAGCTGTATACCATTACGTGGTCCAAGTATTAACTTTCATACCCCACCCAACCCCTTCTACAAGAAGCGAAAAACGGGGATGGCTGGGGTATGAAATAAAACGGTATTTTCGGCTTGAAAAGTTTGTAAATTGTAAAATTAAAACATTTAATAAGTAATTTGAAACAGGTTACCGAATTCTTTTCAGTAAAAACTGTTTTTAAAGTGTTTTATTGTCGAATTATCCATTATTAAATCCTGCTGATATACGCGTTCCCATCGGTCAGTGGAATTAAGGCGTGCCCACGTAATGCTCCAACATTGCCGACGATATCATGAAACAGTATTAACCATTCCTGTTTTGTGTTATTCATCGAGAAAGCTAGTATCACAGCCATATGTTATCAAATGTTCTTTATTAAATGCGATAACAGAAACACTGTCAGCTTAATGACCATTTTCTCGTGAATGTAACAGCAAAACATTTCAGGAAAGAAACGCTTATGCCTGGGCTTAATTACTTGATATTAAACAGAAAGGGTAACCACACCTTAATCTTATGAAACATACAAAATAATCAAAAAGTGAAGCATCGTCTGTCTAAAGTATTTTTAAGTATTTTATTTCAGGTGTATTTCTTCAGGAATTTAAGCTTCTGTAATTAAATACTTTATTGTCACAGGATACCTCAATTATTGGTTTGGAAAAAAGCACAAGCTATGTATTTTATAGCCGTAGAGAATATTAAAAAGTAGTATTGAATCTACTACACCATATTACTGTCTTGTGAAACTAAACTCTTAAAGGCCCAACTGCCACTAGATGGAGCTTGGGCAGGTTTTTCATTTAATATTATACATGGTTATACCTTTTTCAAAATATTTAAAATTCCACCTCATAAAAATAGTCAATATTTGGCACAGTAGTAAACTGATATGAAACAATTGTATTGGTAAAAAAGAGTATGATAATGGACCTTTGGAAACGGCCGAGCACGACACATACGAAATATTGCAGTCTCGGTTTGATTGAGACTTTTCATGAGCGGTAGTGAAATATGCTAGCTACCGCTCACGCCCTCTAGCCCCGGGTTGAGCAGAACTCAATATTCATAAAATCAATAGTACACAATTTTAACCATCCCGAAGATGGCAAGCATATGGTGGTGGACATGGAGTTTACTGCTTCCCCATGTACGGCGTATGGTCCCAGTATCTAATAAAATTAAATGCACCGAAGAGCGAAATAAACATAATGGAATTTAGTTGGAAGCAGCGGTTATGAAGCCTGCGTATAAAAAGCAGACAACATATCCTATGAGTGGTTAAACAATACCCCGAGCCTTTTAGTGACAGCCAGTACATAAATTCAATAGACATATTGTAACACCTATAGTTTCATATTTTTTAAAGCCAGCTGACAGAAAATATAGGGGAGGATATGGGGTTATGAACTGAGAAGTGTATACACATACACGTGGTATTTTTTACAGCAGAAGGCACACGGCATAATGTCTTAGAGATAGGCAGTAGTTATAATTGTGTGTAAACCTCCGTAGCAGTACTCTGAGATGGGATGTTTATATCTATGATTATTCATGTGTTACAGATAACAAATCATCTCTACCACTTTCACATCAGAATAATCAGAAATCATCATGCACATCTAGATCTCACCCATGAAAATTGAATATTCCCTTCTTAGGCTCATTAGTCATAATATCCAATGTAATTCCTTATCTTATTATCTCCATCATGTGCAGCCATTCCTAACAATAATTTGTGCAGTTATGCTTTATTTTTGAATCTTTATTACCAACACAATGTCATCCTAACATACATGTCGAAATTATACACATATCCTATGTACTAAAGTATATATACGCTGTTACTCCAGACCAACTATGATTGGCAATTAATTTTCATTTAACACTCATGTCATGAAATATTTGCTGGTAGTGTGAAGTTCTGTGTAGTCATCAGACTACATTTATTGTGTCGCAAAAGTTCATATGGGAATTCTTTTTTATATTATACTCAATACAGTTGATATTAGATGAAAATAAAAGATTAACTATACGGTAAAACATGAATAATGCTGAAACAAACTGTCACAGTTCAAATAAACAGAAAGTATATACTAGTAGTTTGGAGCCTTTAGATTGAATTATTTTTACTCCTAATTGCTTTTTAAGTGTACATTTTCCCGTCATCTGCAGTGAGAGTTGTTTACATGTGCTATCTTTAGAGTCATTCACTGTAACTAATAGGCCTGTATAGCTGATGTAATTGATGACACACCTCCAATCTCTCATTACCAGGGTAGGAAAATTTGCACCTTTAAAGTCAGTATTAAAAGCATCACTTTTTATAGGCCTGCATATTTGGTTTAAACTTATTTTATTTCCAATATTTATACAATTGGTGAAAATGTACATAATACAAAATGTGAAAAAAGGATTGGAACAAAAGCAGTTGCTTATAGAGTTCCTTTCCTAGCCTGCATATTTGAATACATACATCCGCTTAAAGAATTTGTAATTATGCATTTATACTCGTTATTGAATGAAATCTCACGTTCGTACACATGTCCAATCAATTTCAAATATAGTGTGTATTTTCGTCACATTTTTTTTATCAGTCAATATCTTAATTATGTAACAATTGAAATAAAGAAATGAGAAATAAAATGAATACCTATGATTCAAACTGCTTAAACAGGTAACGTTTAAATGAAGAACAGCTCCCTTACCAAAAATATAGACTTCTGAAAACTATTTACTGCAACTCTGCGGCAAACATTTAGACCTCATTTACATAGTAAAAGTGTGCGGCAACTTTGTAGCAAACTTCATTTGCATAAAATGATTCTCTGCAATGTTTTGGCGATGCTTGTGGGGATGTTTGCTGCAAAGTTTGCAACGTTTTCAAAATAAATAATGGACTGAATTATGAAATAGAACAATGGTGCGCCGTTTAATTTTTTTTTTATTTAACTCGAAAACATGATTTTCACTATTTTGATTTAAATAAATCGATATTATCGAAATAAATGCTCTCGATTCAAAGTATATCCTTACGATTTAGATTATTATATCCTTACGATTTAAATTTATCCATACGATTTAACTAAATGGTTTTATTTAAATAATTGTGATCTAAATAAATCGACCTTCATTATACTATAAATGTGCAACAATTTAATTAAATTCGCTATATTTAAATAAATCGACAGGATTTAAATCAATTGACACTATTTAAATAAATCCTCTTAAAATTAGTCTCTACGAGCGTAAATAGAAATATTTTAATTATTCGCGGGTGCGGACTAAATCGTTTTAAGTAAACGTTGCACATTTAGCTTAAAAATCGTTAGGATATATTTAAATAGTAAGCATAGAATTTAAATCGTATGGATAAAATTGTATTTTAATCGTGATGATATATTTTAAATATTAAGGATATATCTTAAATCAAGAGTGTCAATTTATTTAAATCATGTCGATTTATTAAAATATGGCAGGCGCTAAAGCTGGGCTTACGTACCTACGCACGTGCGTACAAGTATTTGTCAATGTCCGAAAAATAAAAATCGAAAAAAATGCGAAAAACGCAATATAAACTGAAAGGGAGGGGTGGGAGGGGTGAGTTGTAATAAAGTTCCGTATGCCGTACCTGATTTGATTTTGTCTTCTGATTTCAATGTGTATTAAAATAGCAGTCAAAATAAGCTTAAAATTGCTATGAAATATACGCCAAAACTCACCTATGATCGTTTGGCAAAAGAAATTCACGGGGGAGCATGCCCCCGGACCCCCCTAGCGAAGGTGCGTAACTCAAATTTGGACCCAGCTACGCGCCTGTATGGTGCAGTCCATTATGTTAAATAGTGAAAAGCAACATGTTTTTCAGCTAACTAGTTTTGTTACAAACGGCGCCCGATATATAACAAGTTGGAATATGTTGACACTGCATGTATTCATTTTGAACAGAACTGAATAAATATGATCTATTCATTAAATGGGGTGGTAAGTTAAATATTATGCAGAATTCATACTGTAAATTAAGATTCTGGCATACAAATTTATCCTATTCCCTAACGTACACATTATACAATAATAAATTCCATCCAGACATGCGTATAATGCAAATGCTCATTTTAATGGAAATGTAAAAAAAACTAACTTTCATTTAGATATTACTCTCATTTACATGGGAATATCAAATGTTGTCTTTTTCTACATTACTCCCATTTTTATGGAGATGTCAAGCGCTGTTATTTCTGCATTACTCCCATTTTCATGGAGATGTTGAGCGTTGTCATTTCTGCATTACTCTCATTATCATGGAGATGTCGAGCGCTGTCATTTCTGCATTGCTCCCATTTTCATAGAGATGTCGAGCGCTGTAATTTCTGCATTACTCTCATTTTCATAGAGATGTCGAGCACTGTCATGTTTGCATTACTCCCATTATCATAGAGATCTTGAGCGCTGTATTTTCTGCAGTACTCCCATTTTCATCGAGATGTCGAGCCCAGTAATTTTGCATTACTCCCATTGTCATGGAGATGTCGAGCATTGGCATTTCTGCATTACTCCCATTTTCATGGAGTTGTCGAGCGCTGTCATTTCTGCATTACTACCATTTTCATGAAGATGTCAAGTGCTATCAATTCTGCATTACTCCCATTTTCATAGATATGTCAAGCACTGTCATTTCTGCATTGCTCCCATTTTGATGGAGATGTCGAGCGCTGTAATTTCTGCATTACACCCATTTTCATAGAGATGTCGAGCGCTGTCATTTCTGTATTTCTCTCATTTTCATAGAGATGTCGAGCGCTGTCATTTCTGTATTATTCTTATTTTCATAGAGATGTCGAGCGCTGTCATTTCTGCATTACTCCCATTTTCATAGCGATGTCAAGCGCTGTAATTTCTGCATTACCCTCACTTTCATCGAGATGTCGAGCGCTGTCATATCTGCATTACTCCCATTGTCATGGAGATGTCGAGCGCTGTTATTTCTGCATTGCTTCCATTTTCATGGAGATGTCGAGCGCTGTCATTTTTTCATTTTCATAGATATGTCGAGCGATGTAATTTCTGCATTGCTCCCATTTTCATGGAGATGTCGAGCGCTGTAATTTCTGCATTACTCCCATTTTCATCGAGATGTCGAGCGCTGTCATTTCTGCATTACTCCCATTTTCATGGAGATGTCGAGCGCTGTTATTTCTGCATTACTCCCATTTTTATGGAGATGTCGAGCGCTGTCATTTCTGCATTACTCCCATTATCATGGAGATGTCGAGCGCTGTCATTTCTTCTGCATTACACCCATTTACATGGAGATGTCATGCGCTGTCATTTCTTCTACATTACTCCCATTTTCATCGAGATGTCGAGCGCTGTAATTTCTGCATTACACCTATTTTCATGGAGATGTCGAGTGCTGTCATTTCTGCATTACTCCCATTTTCATGGAGATGTCGAGCGCTGTTATTTCTGCCTTACTCCCATTTTCATTGAGATGTTTTGCGCTGTCATTTCTGCATTTTCATAGATATGTCGTGCGATGTCATTTCTGCATAACTTCCATTTTCATGGAGATGTGGAGCGCTGTAGTTTCTTCTGCATTACTCCCATTTTCATCGAGATGTCGAGCGCTGTAATTTCTGCATTACACCCATTTTCATGGAGATGTCAAGCGCTGTCATTTCTGCATTACTCCCAGTTTCATAGAGCTGTCGAGCGCTGTTATTTCTGCATTACTCCAATTTTCATGAAGATGTCGAGCGCTGTCATTTCTGCATTTTCATAGATATGTCGAGCGATGTCGTTTTTGCATTACTCTCATTTTCATGGAGATGTCGAGCGATTTCATTTCTGCATTACTCCCATTTTCATGGAGATGTCGAGCGCTGTCATTTCTTCTGCATTACTCCCATTTTCATGGAGATGTCGAGCGCTGTCTTTTCTGCATTACTCTCATTTACAAGGAGATGTCGAGCGCTGTCATTTCTGCATTACTCCCATTTTCATAGAGATGTCGAGCGCTGTCATGTCTGTATTACTCTCATTTTCATAGAGATGTCAAGCGCTGTCATTTCTGTAGTACTCTCATTTTCATAGAGATGTCGATCGCTGTCATTTCTGCATTACTCCCATTTTCATAGATATGTCGAGCGCTGTAATTTCTGCATTACTCCTATTTTCATCGAAATGTCGAGCACTGTAATTGCTGCATTACTTCCATTTGCATAGTGATGTCGAGCGCTGTCATTCCTGCATTACTCCCATTTTCATGGAGATGTCCAGCGCCGTCATATCTGCATTACTCTAATTTTTATGGAGATGTCGAGCGCTGTCATTTCTGTATTACTCCCATTTTCATGGAGATGTCCAGCGCTGTCATATCTGCATTACTCTCATTTTTATGGAGATGTCGAGCTCTGTCATTTCTGCATTACTCCGATTTTCAATGAAATGTAGAACATCATCTCTAGCTGTAGCAGTCCAATATGCGCTTGGTGCCTGGATAATGTCTTTGAATCAGCACCAGACTCTAGACAGACCCGCAAACGTAAATATACATATTTACCTATGAAGGTCAGGGGTTTTGAAGATGAAAAACTTGCTATTTCCCGACATATAGACATAAAACAGGTAATATAAACTTGCAATATACAGGTGTGGAACATTCTCTTCAGTATATTCACTCAAACTAAACTCATTCAAATCCGTTGTTTTAAATTGTCACAATTGCATTGAAAAATTGTACACATAACTCACCAGTGTCTACATAGCTACATGATAACTGGCTCCATTTATGCAAAAAGTCCACAATGTCATGAACACATGTGTTTCTAATTGTATAACCTCTACAGGATAATGTATGATACAGCATCAGATCAAAGGAAATTGCATATAATACCTGGTACGAGTAATGATAATTAACTGACCCAGTGAGCAAGATTATCCGGCATTGTTTTCACTCTATCATAAATTGGGTGTTTCTATACTCAGCAAAAATAAAACATATCCACTTTGTTTTCCTGCAAAATCTGAGACTGTAAGAAAGAAAGAACTAACAACTGTAGCATGATTTTCTTTTAATAACATCTTTGTTTGATGTTCACAAAAAATTTCATCGAAATATACCGAATGCTTAAAAATTAAATCAATCTTTAAAAACACAGGTGGGAAAACAAATTAACAAAACTTAACAAATGTAAAGATTAGCAACAATAGCACAGATTTAGCAGTCTAAGCCCATTCAAATACACAGAAAATGCTCAAAACCTCGCTAATATCTCATATGTCCACCGTTACACCGAATACACTCAAAAATGCGACGTCGAATGCTTCTGGCGTAACGACTTTTTATTTTTGCTGAGTATCCACAGGAATTTCAAATTAGATATACATGTTTATATTTGTTAAATTTGTAGATAGTTAATTACTATATAATAATTCACAATGACTTAAACTATTACATTGGCTTGTCATCATGTTCATGTTAATGCTAATTAATACTGCATTTTGCACTTGGGACACGCTTTTAGCTGTTCTGGTTTTAAATGTTGGAGTTATCATGATGGTGTTGTGCATTTAAAAATGTTCTTGCAACACATTAATAAATATTTTGCTTTTTCTGAAAATAAAAGGTTACTTAGCTAAATAACTCGTTCAAGTGGTCCTTTGACATAAAAAACAAAATTCACTTTAGTAATAAGTAACACAGAAATAATAAAATTCTGTATAAAGTTTAAGTTTAGCTATGACGTTTTAATCAAGACGGCAAATCTGAACTGAAAAGTTTTTGTGGCGATGTTATGGCGTGCAACACAAAAAATAATCCGAATGGTAAAGTTTGTCGCAATGTTGTGGCGAACAAAAAAAGTGCAAGTAAGTTTGTGGTGATGTTATGGTGAACGTTCCAAATAAATAAAAGTTTATGGTGAACTTCTGGCTAATGTATAGCTTTTTGGCAAGTTTGCAGCATATTCGCCAAAGATTACCATGGTGTTGCGGCAACATCACCGCTAGTGGCGAACATTGGCGAACAATAAAGAATTGTTCTGGTGAACAAAATTGTTCGCTGCAAGCTTGCAGCAAACTTGCAGCAACCTTATCATTTGGTAAGCGAGAGATTTCGCGTACGATCTACAAAATGTGTATACCATTTTGGCATCAAATAAGTGGAACTTTAGAAGCTATTATACTCGTAGGTAATAAGATGGGGATGACTTAAATTTGGATTACATTGATATATTTGTTTGTTTGTATGTTGTTATACTTAATGTTCAACACATGTATGGTTATATATGACGTTTCTTTTTTGTTGGGGTATGGGGGCGGTGGGGGATGTGGGGGTGGGGTGTCGGAGGCAGACCACCCACATTTCCTGGGTAGAACCAGTACTGTACACATCCGCATCCGTAAAAATCGACACTTATTCACCTACACGTTGATCTCCGAATGAGATTCGAACGCGTAGAATCGGGAGGCGAGAAGGTTTACAACGCAACGTCGTTAAACACTCGGCCACGGAGACATTGATATAAGTACAAACTTTACACCGTACTCTCTTTTACAACGCCAGAAAGGGAATCAAACCGGGGTTGTGTTGGTAAGAAGCGAGTACGCTACCGACTGCGCTGCCGACTGCTTGCGATACCGACTGCGGTAGCCGGGTAGCTATATTTAAACAATTTTAATATTGATTAAAAAACAAACAAACAAATAATAGATATAAAAATCGAACAAGAAAAGTAGCATTCAAGGACGACATTCAACCACAAACACACAAAGAAACAAAGAACAACTTTAAAGATGAATAACAGGCAAAATAAGACATCACAAACACAAAAGGGTTGACAATAAAGATACCGCCTTGGAACGATCAATGGCAAAAAAGGCCGCTGGGGGCTTAAACCAGGTTCTAGGTTGCACCAAGCGTCATACTTACCCTACTTCATCCCAATAAAACGGGACAGTGTAAATAAAGAAATCCCCGCCATGAACTATTCCCTAGCCAACAACGCGGCATTAATAGGCAATATAAGTAAAACACAAAGATGCTCGTGTATATATAAATACAAAAAAACAATAGCCTAGAAAGCCACAAAGAAGGTACTCATTGAATTGGCATGAGCCAGAGACAACAGAACACAACAATGAAGCTGCCATGTTGTTTCATAAATTGTCACGTGACCAAAGTTATTAGGCGCATCCAGGTTATCCTGAACTGGATCATGACGACGAACCAATCAGATAAATCCTTACGTCCACGGTAAGGTCTCAAACTGTCACGTGGCCGAAGTTGTAAGTAGCACTCAAGTATTCCTGAACGGGATCCAAACGACGAACCAATCAGATAACTCCTTACGTCCACGGTTAGGCCTCGATCACGTAACAAAAAATTAACATGGTATCTTCCTTTGTTGTATTTTTATGAAAATAAAAACAACGTATCTCTATAGACCATTCACGAGTCGAAGCACACAAGTTTGTAAAACATTTAGTGTTTGTCTTAAATCGACTTTAGCGTTTTTTCCTGCCCCGACATCGGGGAACTGGTTTTAGCGAGGTAGCGTGGTGTTAAGCAATCTCTTTGATATTTTGGTCAAAATTAATCGTTTCGGTGGTCCGGTGTCATACGGTGGTGAAAGAATGAATATAATTTTTAGATACACATGTGCTATTGCTTTAAATATAGCCCTATTGTCCTGTTAAACCTTATTTCTGGCCAGTTAGAGATTTGTAACTAAATGACAATTCGACGAAACCCTTGTAAACTTAGCATACTTAGTAATATGGGTTTTGAATATTTGGGGGCTCTATACTCTGCCATTTCAACACTATTTGAGTACTGTCCCAACACCATGCCGACTTCATTTGCTATTCGTAGGCTTGAGCTCAAGCCATCTAACAGTATTTTCCACTGATAGTGAATTTGAAATTGTTATTTAGTCCTTTTGCATTTCATATACTTCTCAAATGGAGTGTAACGTGTACCGAGCGGTCTTGTACGATTGAGCCGCAAATGCAGTATGATTGTTCCAAATTACAGATTGAGCTACTTGCTCAAATAAAATGATTATTAACAAACAACGAATCAACCAATATAATTAACAGAAGGAGCAACTATATGATTATAAAATGATTGTGTTAAATTGCTGTATATTGAACAATGTGGCAAATAGCCTTACTAGTCTTCACTGCTGAGAATATGGGGCTCACGCTTTATTCGGACTATCGACCAAGGCCGTCCACAGTTACAACTAGAAGGTTCTTACCAATTGCTCTTTCTACTGCAATCAGAATCACTTCCAAAATCGTCCGGCTTATTCAGCTTCAGAGCAACAACAACCTGTATAACTAGCTGCAACGCCTTATATTCAGTCCTGAGCCATTCCAGTTCTGATTGGTCGGTTAATTTGTTTGGACACAAATCGTGATTGGTCAATGCATTTGACTAAGTAAAACGTTTTGTACTGGAACGTTTAGATATTCTAATTCAGATAAACGATTGCTATCTCTCAAACCTCTCAGTTACATACGAGTGGTGTCCGGCCCATGTCCAAATACCTGGAAATGAAAAAGCAGACCTTGCTTGTAAGGCAGGACTAAATAGCATAATAGATCAACCTGTCCCCTTAGCCCGTTCAGAAATATACGCCATCATCCATAAAACAATCAACCTGAAATTAAAACACTATTTAACTGATCAAACAAATAAATATAATACTCTTACAAAGCTTAGCAATAATTTTAAAAATCATGAGCTATTTTCAACCAATAAATTAATAAATAAAGTTATCACTAGATTGGGAATGGGATATAATCTACTACCGGCAAGCATGGGGAGCCATATAATAAAAGATCTACATAAAGATTGCCCCTCTTGCTTTGTCCCATTCACCACTGAACATTTCCTTCTCGATTGTGATCAGCTAGACACAACGAGAAGGACCTAAAATTTAAACTTCAACAACTATATATTCCGTTTAACTTTTCAGATATCCTAGATCCTGAAAACGATATAGATTACATGTTTTTAGTGCGCTTAATGACTTCATTAAGGAATTAAATTTTCAAAAGATGATATAACTTCTTGTGCTTTAGCTGGATACATCATATAAACAGATTCTGTATAAAACCGCAATACTTATTCATGAGTTATATGTTCACCTTTCTATATATTCCTGTTAGTCCCAATCTATTAATATTATACAGTATAATCATCATCAGAACAAGAATCTTAGTCTACTTAGAATTAAACATATACCCACCCCCAACCCACAGGTAGTCCGAACACCACTGGGGGAGGCTTAGGGTGAGCTTGTAATTTTAGGCATCCTGAGTCTCCCTCAATGGTTGTTGAAAACTATGAACATCAACATTAAGATTTTGCAATCATTCCATGACTAAAATAGTGTAGGGACTGCCCTACCTTTTGACGTCATGGATATGTTGGACGGCCCAGTGGAATAGCCTGTGAGTTGTATGCTGGGCTCGAAAACACTGTTTGCCTAATCTCGTCCATTTTCGTAGATTTAGACATCCCGACTTTGCCCAATACACTTCTCAAAACTGCTAACTACACCGCTACGTTTTGGGTTATATATATCGATGGGTTGAATGTTTTTCAATAAAATAAAAAGGAAATACCAATTCAATCATTTTTACATCATTTCATTTTTTGTTTTTTTATGGGCAATGCTAGAACTAAACCACAATAAGCAATTACAAACGACCCATGTAAACACTAAAGTCACACTTTTCATTTCTTGTTCATAAAAGTGTGACTTTAGTGTTTACATGGGTCGTTTGTAATTGCTTATTGTGGTTTAGTTCTAGCATTGCCCATGAAAAAAATAAAATGAAATGATGTAAAAATGATTGAATTGGTATTTCCTTTTTATTTTATTGAAAAACATTCAACCCATCGATATATATAACCCAAAACGTGAGCGGTGTAGTTAGCAGTTTTGAGAAGTGTAGGTGATATACCTCCTTCGTTTACCTACTCCATTTATGTTACTGTGGAAAACAATTCAATAATTGATATAGGTATAACATGGGACTGATCCGGTGGACGCGTTGGAGCGATTTTTGAGTCTGATGACAACGCAGGCACAACGGTCCAGGATCAGTCACGTACTCTCATATATTTAATGTAGTAAAAGTGCACTGTTTGACGGCCCAGTCGATCTGCTGGTCAGCTTTGTCTGCTGGGCTCGAAAACACTGACATTATGGAGTATAAAATGTATAAACTACCCATGACAAAATCATATCCCATATTTACTATACACCTCCTCAATAGGAGATATACCTCCTTCATGTACCCATAAGGCAATAAGATATATCTTGTCTTTTCATTCAACTATCTTTGGAAGGAAATAATCCACCTATGCCTTCAGTATATCTAAAGCCTGCTCTAACCATGTGTATACCTATGTTGTAATATATGGGATAAAGAGTGAGTGTATGCCACATATGTGCAGTACCATTAAAGACTGAATATCCCATGGTGTACATTAATATCTCCGACAAAACTTAGTTGTAAATACACATTTTAATATTTGTATCACCTGTTTTATTAGAAGAGTCGGAGATCTTGGTTTTATCCAGGCAGTTATTTATTATTAGAGTAGAGCAGGCTTCTGTTCCACTAAATCACATAATATCTATGAATATCTTTGGTCATTGCCCTCCCCAGTGTGGCCTCCACGCGGCTTTGTGTGGACAAACAACCTTCCTCAGACGAAGTTCTCTAGACGGTACTAAGAGAATTCGGATGCTGAGGACGGGTGCCTGACAAACAGCACTGGGTATTTTTATCACATTTTATAATTTTTTATACAGTTATATGAAATATATTTTAAACATTTCCATTAATTAAACAAGGAAGCAATGATCAGACAAAACATAGATAATGTACATATATAAATAAATAATTAGAACACTTTTAAAACTTCTAGAGATGTGTGACCAATTATCCCATAATAGCACGCTCGCCCGGTTGTGGTAACATACATCAGCACTGTGGCTGGTGTCCTCGGCCGACCCAAATTCTAATATATATATATAAATGAGTTAATATTTTATTCTGACCTCTTGGAGAGACATATGAATCCTATGTTTTAACATTAAAACCTAAACACCGTAGGGCAAGTAATCTCCTGTATTAAATTAATTTAATTTCACAGCCAATCCCATCTGACTGCCAAAGACATATCCCGTTAATATTGAGTTAATATTTAACACTATGTGTGTTGCCAAACGTATCTATATATAAATTGCTGTACTATTGCTTTTCTCTAATCGAAATGAGAAAGTGTACACATATAATTCGAAATCAGTTACCACAATCAAAATAGGGCTACGGCAACAATGACAGGGGATTCTAGCGTGTCCTAATCTAACTTTTACCCTATTGTATGTCGATCCAATAAAACGGAAGAGTGGAAATAAACAAATCTCTATCAGGGTATCCGCAGTCAATATTAAGTATACATAGACTTTTCAGAAACCGATATAATTTATACATTCAAATTTTTTCTTCATAATCAGTAATCATGAAATTAATTGATACAGCTTTACTTTAAAACAAAGCTTTAAATCAAGTTAAACATGAAATTTTTATATGAAATTACGTTCCGATTTAAAAAGAAGGAGGCGTAAGTCGCCTATAATTAAGCCATCCCACGCAAATTTGGAAGTTAAAAACATATTTCTATACATTACTTAAACACGTCTATAATATTTTGTATACAACATTAGTTTGAAATGTATGTGAGTTCAACAGTCTATAATAGTTATCTATATTCATCCTTAGCTTGCTATCTTTTATGCAAATGTTTACGTGTTTTATAATAACCTTATTATACGATCAAAGTACTTTCAAAAAACAAATAACAATTAAAAGGAAATCACAGCCTATCACGTTGTAATGTTGTGCCAAGTTCTTACGTATAGCCATAGTGTAGGTAATGCGATAACACACAACGTAATTGGATTGCGTAGCTTGACACAATCCTTTATTAATCAATCAAAATGCCCGACTAGAAAAAACAACTGTAAGTTCATTCGCAGTTTATCAGAAGTTAACGATGGAACACAATTAACTCCTACGCCTGTCAGTATTCGTAAAAACGTTACAAAGGCCTGTTCTTCATTCTGTGATTTCCACATGAGACACGTACTTGTATTTTCTCTGCGTGGTCAGCAATTTCGCCTAGGTAGATAAAAGTTTATGTAAAAGTCCAACTGGAATAGTAGCATTCAAGGACCACAGTCAACCAAAAACACACAAATGAACCAACAATACCAGATGGATACAAAAAAGATATGACATCACAAACACAACATGGTTGAAAGGCTACCGCTTTGGAACGGCCAGTGGCAGAAAAGGCCGCTGGGGCGTTTTAACCAGGTTTGAGGGTGCACCAAACCTCACTCTTACCCTATTGCCACTCCCCTAAAACGATACAGTGTAAATAAAGAAATCTCCGCCATGGTATATCCTTTAACAAAATAGGCAGCATTAATAGGCAATACAAGTATAACATAAAGACGCTCAGGTATATTTGGATATAAAACGAAAGCATAGAAAGCCACAAAGCAAGTACTCAGTGACTTTTCAGAAGCCCGAGCAACAATAAAAATAAACCATTACGTGCACGGCAAAACAATAGTGGAGAGAAACATAAAACGTTACCGTTCTCTCAGGATTTAGGTCATCATAGGGTCTATAATATGTCCGGTCACCGCACAATCAAAGAGGAAAGCACAGTGGCTAACAGTAAATGGGTCATCTACGCTACATAGGCGTAGTTTTTACAGGTATAGAAAGGTGAAAATGATGCAATAATTAGCAAAATATATGACGAGAGATGATTTTAATTTTGATATTGTTAATTCTTCCCATTTAGATGGGGTTGTTCCCCGAGCAACTTCTTATGGGGTCTATTTGTCTCAACTTATTCCTTTACCTAGAGCTTATACTCGAACTGAGGACTTTAATATTCGTAATCATTGGATAACTAGACAGCTATTCCATCAGGGCTACCATTAACATAAACTTCGTAAAACCTGTGCAAAGTTGTATTATCGTAACCCTGATCTTATTTCCAAATATAAAAGTAATTCAGTACTCTTCAGCGACAAGGACTATCACAACCTGACTCCTGACGTGATTTACAAAATTCGTAAGATCCTTGGTCATGATCATCTTTGTTAAACTGGTTTATCTAAATAGGTTATGACCCTATCATTTTGCAACGCACTGCATGGTTGGTGGTGGACCCATTTATAGTTCGCCACTATGATTTTCTCTTTAATTGTGCGATGACCGGACAGGCTGTGGACCCTATGATGACGTCTACCTAAAGCCCAAAATGACAGTGACCTTTGAGGTTTGTCTGCAATCTTGTCTTGTCGTGCACTTAATGGTTTGTTTTCTTGTTGCTCTGGCTTTTGCCAAATCATTGATTACCTTCTGTGTGGCTTTCTAGGCTATTGTTTGTTTAGATTTATATATACACGAGCATCTTTGTGTTACTTATATTGCCTATGTATGCCGCCTTGTTTGTTAGAGACTATTTCATAGCGGTGATATATATTACGTTTTATTGGTGATGACAGTAGGGTAAGTGTGAGGTTTGTGCACCCTAGAACCTGATTTATACCCCATCGGCCTTTTTTGCCGTTGACCGACCCAAGGCGGTAGCCCTACTGTCAACCCTTTTGTGTTTATGATGTCTTATTTGGCCTTTTATTCATCTTTAAAATTGTTCTTTGTTTCTGTGTGTCTTTGTGGTTGACTGTCGTCATTGAATGCTACTTTTCCTGTTCGATTTTTATATCTACCTTTACGAACATTAAAGTTCTTAACTACAAGCTTTAGTGAAAAACGAATAAGTTGAGAAACATATACTTCGTCTAAGTCGAGATAATTAACGATTTCGAAATTAAAATCATCTCTCTTGCATAAATTGTGCTTATTATTTCTCCACTTTCAACTGAGAGATTCGAAGAAATTAAGCCTCAGTATCAGAAATATTGGCTTTGTTAAGTTGAAGGTCTTTAGGGTATATATTATTTACCATAGTAGAAAAGAAAGGGTTGTCAATTTTATATATATAATATATCATCCAAATACGAGATGTGTTATTACAGGCTTCGATGACATCTGCATG